>CACVCL010034481.1:0-40249 GCA_902729485.2 Mus minutoides
TTTGTCACATGCTCAGGTGAAATCTTCTGAAGACTTCAGCAGCTATCTTGGTAGGGTTATCTCTGTCACCATAAGCTCTGGCTACTTTGGCCTTCCAGAAGTCCTAACTGCCATTATGCCTAGCCAGGCCTCTTGGATTTTGTTTACCCTCCACCGAGATACAGGCACATAGGAAATGTTAGTTTGATCAACTGGAGGTTTCTATCACCCAGGGGTCACTGTTTTAGATTCCTGGTGGCAAAGATTTAAAATTTATGTTTCATATACTTTTGTCTACTTTTGTAATGACCTAATAATGAAAGATAGACTTTACCTTTGATTCTCTCTCTCGGCCTATTGATGCTGCACTGAGTTCAGAAACTTGGATTACTCTAAACATCTGCCCTTTCTCCTCTGGTTTCTGAGATGCCAGGGGACTGCTAGAGGAAGTCACATAAATGTGAGCAATGGTGACACTATATTTTTATGGTCCTCAATTTCAGCTGCCTTCTCAGCTCTACTTCCCATTATAGCTATTTCAAATGTTTGCCAAATGCAAGTCTCTGATTCCAACTCTAGAATCCTTCTCTAAGCAAATTAATCTTTTTATATGTTCCAGGGGAGATTAAGGGTATCAGGATGGAAATACCTAAACTCTAGCATCAGTATGAATAGAAGCACAGATCTTAGCAAGTCTGTCCAGTGTACTCAAGAAAAGTATCCTTCATCTCTTTGATAAAAGATTGCCTCATTTCTCTTTTTTCCATATTTGGCTGTCATTGAACTATTAATTTTCCTGATAATATGATTGTTGCAAACAAAGCTTTATGAAAGCATGAGATCCATTCCTCATATACATAAAATTAATAGCTTAATTTTACAGGCAGCTACTTATGATACAGGCCACTATGCAGACAATTGCTGCTCTCTGAATAGCTAATTCCTTATTTAACCCCAGCCAAGGCTAGTTTTTCTCAAAATCTTCCAGTGACCCCCTTTTGTTCAAAGAAAGAGCCCAAATCTAAGAAGGGCATTGAAGGCCAGCATAACCTGGCCCTTCACCATCTCTCATGTCTAATAACTTCCTGTAAACATACATTCTTTGGCATCTTTGTGTTCCTTATTAAAAAACGAGTGTGGCTTGTCCCTCCTCCCTGGACTCATCATTCCCTGGTGCCTTTCTGGCTTGTTTCTGACTTCGTTTAGACTCTTTTCAAATTCTAACTGATCAAGCCTTCCTTAACTAATTCTATATAAAGTACTAATATCCACCTAGCCTTCCCTAGTAATATTTTATTCCATAGTCCTGATATTAAATATTATATTTCTAGTATATAATATTTTGTTTAATTTTTTTCTCCACACTAGACTGGAAGTTTCATAAAGAGAAGTTTTGAAGGTTTAGTTCACTGCTCCTTTATAGAGCTGGAAAATAGTTCCCACCAACACAGTATTCATAAAACATAAATTGAATAAAGGACTTGAGTCCTTTTTCTGTTGTTGTTATTGTTTTGTTTTTTTGTTGTTGTTGTTGTTTTTGTTTTTTTTTCGAGACAGGGTTTCTCTGTATAGCCCTGGCTGTCCTGGAACTCACTTTGTAGATCAGGCTGGCCTTGAACTCAGAAATCCACCTGTCTCTGCCTCCCGAGTGCGGGGACTAAAGGCGAGCACCACCACACCCGGCAGATTTGAGTTCTTCTTTAGGTTATATGCTCTGGTTTCCCAGCACATAGACTTTTGTGTCTGAACTTGTTTCCAGTTGTTCTGATAATAATTCTACTGGAAAACCTATCTCCCCCAAACTCTAGGATTCCTATTTCAAGGCCTGGTTTTGAATCTGTCTTCACTGCTTTTTTGAAGTAGTCACATTATGGGTTTTCCCTGACATGGGTTTTGGTGAGACAGTTCTGATACATCTTACTGTGTTTAAGTTCCCAGATATAAGGAAGCTAAAATTGATACCTTCCCATTCCCAGGAAATTGCTCATCTAAGACACAGACAGCTTTGCTTCTAGGAAATGACAATTTTAAGTGAATCATAGAATCTCCATATTTCCTAAGAGAAGCACTTAAGTAACCTTATAAATAGAAGAACATTTTTTAATTAATAAAAAGGAACTATTGCCTGTTACACTTAACCTTTCAATATGCTGTAACTTGTTTACTATTCTTTACATGGTCTACATTTCCCCCTATTTGTTGTGTTGTATTGAGGACTGGGAAAGGGTTCCTGTGTGTGCCTGGAAAGATGAAGCACATGCATGGTACTTCTTTTAGACAGGATCCCATTAGGTCATCCCAGCACGTTTACCAATTGTCCATCCTGCACTGAGTAGATGGCAGTCCAGGCGTAGCCCACCAGGCTCAACTGTGCTTTGCCTTCAGGACTCACTAACTGGGGAGAAACATTTTCTTGCGTCACAGCAGGAAGATTTGGCTTATTCTCCCAGATATTTGTGAACCTGCCCTTTTACTTTCAAATTCAAACACCGATTTTAATTTACACTTCTTTTGACATCACTACAGGGAGCATCCCTGTACAAGTAGTATTAAATTGCTATTTACTAAAGAAAGAATTAAAATTAGAATTTTTTTAACCAAAACCCCTAATTATTCAAAACTCAATGTTATTTCCAAACTATCTCCAATAACCTGTTCTAGTTTATATGCATATCAGTAATGAAAATGGGTTCATAATTTTCTCTATGCTCACAAGCATTGTGGATTTTCTTTATTTCCTACCCCCGTGCTTACTTTGAAGACAGTCCTCCTACTCCAGTCTCTCAAAGAGAAGGAGTAGGGATAACAGGTCTGGTCCACTGTGTTTGGCTTTGTGTACTTTTTTTATTTTCTACTTGATCTAATAGTGAAAATTGTGGTATGTTTCTTAGATAATATTAATAATAATTCTTAGATAATAATAAATATAATAATAATAAAAATAATAATTCTTAGATAATAATTCTTAGATAATAGTAATAATTCACAGCTTTTAAAGAGTGTTTTTAGTATAAATATGTTTAGAAATCACTTCATTATATTGATTCATATTATCCATATTTAATTCTTCAATTAATTTCTCTTTGATTATCCTCTCATCTTTCTCACATACTGATTTGCTTCTTACTATATGATTCCTCTCAAAAACACTTTCTAGATATAGTCAAGCTAGTTATTCAAGCCTTATTATTTTATTGCTAAGTCCATAACAGTTTTCAAGTATTCTGTTACCACTGTGGCTTTGTTGAATTTTTACTGCATATCAATTTTATTTATTAGTAGTATATATACATGCCTGTGGTGTGGAGCATGAGTATGAGTAATAGGACAGCTTTGTGAGTTGGTTCTCTCCTTCCACTTTTATCTATGTTTTAAGACTTAAACTCAGATCATCAGGATTGTGTATTTGGGATTTACCAGCCATCTCACTGGCTATCTATCTATCTATCTATCTATCTATCTATCTATCTATCTATCATCTATCTGTCTGTATGTGTATATGTATATACATGATAGTAGATTTTTAATATTTTTATTTTTGAGAATTTTATGTATTGTTACAATGTGTTTTGATCAAATCTAATCCCCATTCCTTGCCCCTCTAATGCCATCCCAGCCTCCTCTATTTTTCAATTCCAACTTTATGTGCTTTTAAAAAAAACAAACTATGGCCGGGCATGGTGGCACACGCCTTTAATCCCAGCACTTGAGAGGCAGAGGCAGGTGGATTTCTGAGTTCGAGGCCAGCCTGGTCTACAGAGTGAGTTCCAGGACAGCCAGGGCTACACAGAGAAACCCTGTCTCGAAAAACAAACAAAAACAAAAAACAAAAAACAAACAAACAAACAAAAAAAACCCCAAAAACAAAACCAAAAAAACCTCAAAAAACTGGCTGGGCAGTGGTGGTGCACACCTTTAATCCCAGCACTCGGGAGGCAGAGGCAGGTGGATTTCTGAGTTCGTGGCCAGCCTGGTCTACAAAGTGAGTTCCAGGACAGCCAGGGCTATAAAGAGAAACCCTGTCTCAAAAAACAACAACAAAAAAAAAAAAACAAACCAAAAAAAACAAAAAAACCGAATTCGGACCATCTACTGGAGCATATGTAGCCTCTCAGGATACATTTCTGAAGAAAGCTGATTCTCCTCTAGCAGACATCAGTTTCCAATAGTGCCTCAGCTATGTTTAAGATTACATGAGCCTCTTTCCCATACATGATGGATTTTTTTTTAATCTGGCTTGTTTCTGTGCATGTCTTATGTATGCAGTCAATAGTCACTGTGAGTTTGTGTGTGCAATGACTCTATCATATCCAGCAATACTGTTTGGCTGCTGACAACAAAGTCCTCTTATTCTCATTCAATCCCTTTTTAGGAAGCAATCCCCAAGGCTTGGGAGAGAGGGTTTAATAAAAAAGTCTCTTGATCTGGGATGATCATTTTAATGTCTGTTATTCTATGCACATTGACCAGTTATGGGCATCTCTGTTAATTGGATCTACTGCAAATAGAAGTTCCTCTGATGAAGGATGAGAAGAAAATTAGTCTAGAAGTATAACAGTAAGTCATTACTGTTGGCAATGTTGTGTGCTGGGATTGGTGGCACATGTCATTAATTCTCGCAGTCCTTAAGTAGAGGCAAGCAGAATTTTGTGATTTTGAGACTAGCCTGGTCTACATTGTGAGTTCCAGGGCAACCAGGGCTATGTAGAGAAACACTGTTTCAAAGCAAACAAACAAACAAATGAAAAACCCTAACTAAACCAAAGCCATAGTCTCCTTGTCTGTGCTTGATCCAGATTTCTAAAGGGAACACTTACTCTTCTTCAAATGGGAAGGTTAACATAATGCTAAAGGGCTAGGAGTATTTTATTGTTGCATTTTACTGATTCCGTTCTACCATTATCAGTGTGTCTCAAATGGAAGGATGGGAGATTTAAGAGTCATAGTTTCTCAGATCTTTATGGTTATACCTCCAGACTGAAACATATTCCTGTAATGTCTTCCCTTTATGATGAATATTAATCTAGAGAATTAATGCTTTAAGACTATAAGTCCTTGAGAACAGACCTTAAGTGTTATGAGAACTTGATCAAATGGAAGGAAAAAGTCATCAACATTTGACATAGATCATCTTAATTCTAAGCCATAGGACACTAATTTTTTTCACAGAAATTTTGAAAATTTTATGATAAATTTATGTTTCTATGGGATGAAAATCTTAAAATTTAAGATGTGTGTGGTTATAGTTCTTTGTAGTTTTATTTTGTAGAGCAAAATCCTATTAATTGACATATTTATCTTATATATTTGTCTAGTTTATTACTGGCGTGCAAAATCATTTCTTTTTTGACCCTAGGCTTTCTGATTCCTCTTTAAACAGTGGTGATTCTTTTATTGAATGCTCTAAAAGGTTCTGCCAGTTTTGAACCCAAGAGACTGGTACCCCATCTGTTTAACTGGAAACTATCTAATCCAAACAGACACTCCTGTCCTAAGAGGTACCTCTGGTGCACTGTGAAATCAAATCTTCCATTCTGGACAGCACATATATCTCTCATTTTGACAGCAACATGGTAAACACACTGGAGTGATGGCACAGATGCCCTTGCCACCATAGAGGTTTGCTAAATTTCATCCAAGTCCCAATAACAACAACAACAACAACAACAATAATAATAATAATAATAAAGGCAGTATGGTATTCACAAAGAAAGACTGTCTTCTCACAAAGTGGTTGAAAGATCACAACTTTGTTCTCCTTTGCTTTGAAGGTAAAATTATTTGTGTTTGGAAAAGACATAGTTCAACTTACATTAGGGAAACAACCAAGAATTGTTTAAGAATTCTAGGCTACCAGGTGGAATTATTATTATTATCAAGACTAAGAGCTTGGAGTGTGGCTTTATGGAAGAGCATATACCTAGCATGTATAATGCCTGAAGTTCAATTCCACAAAAGCCCTAACAGCTGAATATTAAAGTAGAACCAGATTAAATTTTCAGCACAGATAGCAATTTTTTTATTGCCTGCAAAATTCATGATGTCCTTATATTGAATAGCTGAGTAATATTCCATTGTGTAAATGAAGGAGAGGGCAGGAGAGGTGACAAAGGGGCAGGATCAGGTATGTGGAGAGACAGGAGAGAGACCCAGAAGACCAAGAAAAAAGAATGGAAATATGCAGCTTCCAGAGGTGGGGTGGGGGGAACCTCTAGAAAGTCCTAGAGGTCTAGGCTGGGGGAGGCTTCCAGGATTCAATGTGGGTGACCTTAGGTGAAATGCCCAACAGTCGAATATGGAATCTAAAGAGAGCACCTCCAGTAGTCAAAGAGGACTCCAAACCCATCTACAAAACTTTGTCTCAAAATTGATCCTGTCTAAAAGAATTTCGGGGACAAAACTGGAGCAGAGTCTGAAGGAATGGCCAACCAGTGACTGGACCATTGTGAGATCTATTCCATGGGCCGACACCTATACCTAACAATATTACTGATGGTATGTTGTGCTTGCAGAAAGAAGCCTACCATGGCTGTCCTCTGAGAAGTTCTACTAGCACCTGACTGGGACATATTCAGATACTCATAGCCAATCATTGGACAGAGAGAGGGTAGAGACTCTTATCAAAGAGTTAGGGGAAGGATTGAAGAAACAGAATGGGTTGACAGTGCCATAGGAAGACCAAAAATGTTAACTAACCTGGATTCCTGGGATCTCCCAGTGACTGAGCCACCAACCAATGATCAGTCACAGGCTGGTCTAAGGGCCCAAGCACATACATAGCAGAGGGAGGGCTGCCTTGTATGGCCTCAATAGAAGATGCACCTAGTCCTATAGAGAGATGATTCCCAAGGGTGAAGGGGATACCAGGGTAGAGCATCCTCTCAGATTCAAAGGGAAAGAGGTAATATGGGAAAACTGCATGAGGGAGGACCAGAAGGAGGTACAATATTTCATATGTAAAGAAATGAAATAAAATAAAGAAAAAGAAAAGAAAATTACAGTAGCTTGGGTAACTTAGCAAAAGATTATAAATCTCTAGATTTGTAGATGAGAACAGGGGAGTGTGCTTATGCTGATGTGAAGAGACATTTATCAAGACTTGAACCTTGGGAATTTCTGAATGGAGCCATAAGAGGTTGACTGAGACAGAAGTACTTTGTGAACCAACCTGTACCACTCCATGAGTATACTACTACTCTTTAACTTTGGTTTGCCCTGTCATTAGACAGGCATGTCTTTTGTGTCCACGATGAATGATTCCTAAAAACAATGATGACTTTTTTTTTCTTTTCTTTTGCCAAATGCTACAATCATAGTTGGGATCTAGAAGGTCCAAGGAAGGCCTCTGCATAAAGCTCATTTCCTTATAGCACAGCTATAAGCAGGCAGTGGAACCTGTAAGAGACAGTAAAATGTCTTAAAGTCACTTGAAATGTGTTCTTGAATAGCATCAGGGTCCCTGGAATCGTCTCTCTTCATGTTTCAGCTGTGATGTGAATGGTTTGAATCCACCATATGGTCCTTAGAAGCCTAAAGGCAAAAGGTTCCCCTGTGTAAAAAAAAGCATGTTTTTTATGTATATGTGATTTATTGGGTAGTTTCTACAGAAACAGCTGACTAACAAACAAACCATTTTCATGATCTCATTAACCTTAAAATGTAGTTCTGAATTATGATAACTTTATCAGTGTTGAGGATTACTACTATTAAATGGCCAATCACATAGGTGATAAGGGAACTGGAAAGAACCAAGCATAGAAGGAACAATGTCTGTCTCCCAACAAAACCCAGCTCTCCACACACATGTATAGCCACTAAATGATTCAAGTGTTTTTCATCATATAAGCCTTGTCTGTCTTCAACAATGAGCATTTCTACTTAACAACACTCTTTATACAATGGTACATGGGGTAAATGTGAGTAAAAATACAAGAAATATTATCTTTGTTTGTTTTATTTTGTTTATTGAGAGAGAGTTTGTCTGTATAGCTGTGGCTGTCCTGGTACTCACTCTGTAGACCAGGCTGACCTCAAACTCAAAGATCCACCTGCCTCTGCCTCCTGAATGCTAGGATTAAAGGCATGTGCCATCACTTCCTGGCTAAAGAATTATCTATGCAAATATTTCTTAAATTTCAAAAGTGTACTTGTACACTGACATGACTTGTAATAATTCTTAATTATTTTAAAATAAAAATACTAAGGTGAACAAAGTATGAAAACAAGTATGAGACTGGGTAGATGACTCAATAATGTGCTTTCTAAGCAAACATGAGGAGCTGTGTTCAATCTCAAGCACCCACAAAAATATCTGGATAGGGCAGTATGGTATTATGATCTGGATACTGGGGTGTAGCCACAGGAGGTCCACGGAGTTCAACAGGAAGGAGCCGAGCCTAATCACTAAGCCAAAGATCCCAGTGAAATGCTCCATTTTAGTTTTGGTTTTGTTAGTTTTAAATTAGATGGATGGCTGCTGAGATTTTCTTCTTGACTCTACATGGACACACAAATGCATACACATGTACATACATACAGACATAACACAAAGAGAGAGAAAAACCACACATATCTGCACACATATAGGATCTTGCCTGAGAATCAAACACATATCTGTAGCCCAACAAAACTAATAAGTAGTTATATGAATAAAGAAAGTGAAATGTTCCTTGAAGTACAGAGAACAGTCAATTGGTGTTTTTCTGTGGTATTATTGTTATCAATTATTCTCTTTTAAACTGGAAACTATATTTTGTTATTTACTAATGAAACGAGTATTTTTTTCTTTCAAACATATTATAAAATTATAAATTTTCCTGGGTTTGATGCCTTCTTATTCCACTATAACACTCTCATTTGGTTACACAGGTTTGAAAGTCTTAGAGCTTCCCAGTATACCCTTGGGCAACTGAATCTGACTTTGTCAAAAGTTTGAATAAGATTTTAATTCATAAGAAATAATACACAAGGAATGTTCTAGTAAAGCTCTGGTTCCCCAAACCTTCTTTAAATTGTCCCTTTTGTGGTCAAACTCCAAACTTCTGAACTTGAGGATATGTGGTCACACAACCCAGTTTTGGTCCTCTTCCTTATCACATTTTAAAAATTATATACTGGTATAATCCAGATCTGACTTCCTCTTTAAAGGTGAGTCAGATCTTTCCTGTTTTCCCCATTAATCTAGTACAGTACACAGCATCTAGCGGGTTTATTGAAAATAATATCTAATGACTAAATGCATAGCTATTTCTTGTATCACACATTAAATGTGAAGGGAAAAGGTCAGTTCTAAATCTAAGGATTTTACTAGATGCTTCTCAGTCCTAGAGAAGTTACTGAAAGGGGTTGCAGGTTTTTCCTTTACCAGCTTCCATTCATTTCAATGGTCAGTCAGCTCATCCATTGAATAGCACATCATGATAGACTAGAATCTCTCTCAGGTGCTATTTTAGGATTAGGGAATGAAGGACAAGAAGTTGTCTTTGTGAAACTTAATTTTTTTCAGGTTCCTTTCTGTTGTCTCAATGAGGCTTCTTACACAGTATAAACATTTCTATCTTGCTACGTATTTAAGTCCTAGTCTTCTCTGCATGTCTCACCCTTTTCTGCATGGCCTCATCCTCTCTCCTTGTTAGAGCAGGCCTGTAGCAAGGAAGCCTCACTCTTCACACACATTGTAGGACTTGTGAATTAGACTACAAAACCTGGAATAAGTACTTTTTCTGTAGACTTTTTTTTTTAGGAATTTCTCAGACTTTGCTTCTGCTTGTTTATTCTATGCTACCTTCATACTGTACCTCAGGCTACTGGCAAGCATCAGCATGACTTTAAGAGTAATTTAGGAAATAAGTGTTCTTTCTCTAGGGTGCAAATAAAAGGAAAAGCTGTGGTAAATAGCTAATACAAGCAAAAGGTGCCTTGGGGAAACCCTAAGAGTCATTTCTTTCAAACCAGCAATAACTTCTGGTGCTACTGGTCCTGAGGCAGCAGCCGTCAACATTGTTTAAAAAAGCTCCCTCTTGGTGTTCTCATTAATTAACTGCACTGTTTGTTGATTCTAGATTGATTCAGTTTGTTCTCTGGAGAGTATTTGTGGAAGCTCAGAAATGCTTGATGCAGAATTTCATCTTCAGGCCCTAAATTCCCAGGAGGAAGGTTTACTGGGACATATAGAAGACGAAGTGAAAACAAGAATTTGTTAGATAAAAATGGTAATCAAAATATTTTAAATTCAGATGTAATTTTTGAAGATTTTTCCCTATAGAGCTAAAAAAAATTACCTGAAGCAAAGTTTGACTGACAGGCGGGCTTAACAAACACAACAAGACAAATGGTATGCAAAGCAGATAGGGAAGTATTTGTTGCTAATGACTTGAGAAAGCATTTTAATTAAGTTGTTTGCCAATTAATGCCTCACTTCTAACATTCCATAAATATTTAAACATTTCCCAAACTTACTTTCTTACAGAAACACTTACAAATATTACTGTGGACCTTCTTTGGGAATCTCACAAGACAATAAATAAGTAAATAAATAAATAAAATTTTAAAAAGGTACCATTTGTAAGAATCTATGTGCTATTCTCATTGTAGTAGCCATTTAACTTTAAAGTGTCCAATATTCCGAAATACTTCTTCCGTTCTATTCTACAAAGTAGGAATAATGATAGGTTGTTTGCTGTTTTAAGCCCATCATAGAAATGGAAGATAATTGAGGCACAGAAAATAGTATATTTAAATACAACTTATTAGATCCAAGAATACAATTTCAGATATGAACTAAAATCTACCAAATGACTACTGATAATAATTGAGTCATCCCACTTAGAAATCTCCAAATTGCTATCTCCCTAACTCCCGAGAAACATGGGACATCATATGAGTCTGATCATCTTCACTGTACCAGATTTGAATTTAACTTCTAGGGTAGCTATCATTAACTCCAAATTAACAAATAGTCCCTCTCTTCTCCTGCTAATTCCTTCTTGGAATGAGCATCCTTATGATTATTGTTTATCTTCCATACTTTTCATGAAATGAAGGATGGGGATGGATCATGATTAGAATTCAGCCAGACTAAGGACACTTGTCCCTTCATAAGTAGATGGCATTTTCTTGTATGACACAGTGACCATATCATCCATCAACAAGCTGAGTGGCATGAACTGCCTGGCCCAGAAGCCATCAGCTCATCTGCTACCTGACTTGCTGTGCAGTTGGTAGGTGGCAGCAGAGAGAGAATTCACATATCCTTAGTCAGTTATATGGGAAATCAGAGGGGAGGGAAAGAATACACAAGGGAGGTTTTCTGATAATGAAATGTTTGCTCCTTCAGAGACTATGGGAGCAAGTAGGGCTGGCAGTGGAAGATGGGTAGGAGGCATTACGGAGCGCCCCTGAGGAAACCCACATCTGTGCATGCTTGAGCATCCTCCAGAGACCCTTAACAAGTGTCTCCAGCCACTCCACCCTGTGAGCAGATCACTGTCCCAATATCAGGAAAGCCAAATCATTTGTGTTCTGATGGGAGCATTGAACAGCAATAACAAATTAACTGTTAATGCAGGAACTTGCTATGCAATGACCTGACTTGATTCAGAGAGTTCTGAGAACATGGTAACTTTTGCTTTTATGTAGATGAATCTACATAAAACATTGTAAAGACTGCCTCAAAGAGGTCATCATTTGCAGAGAGATTTCCAATGTGGAGATGCTTTGATTTTCAGAAAACATTATTTTGTGATGTAAGAAAGGAGTTAGAAGGCCACTTTGCCATGGTCTTGATTCCCCCAAGTTGTCCATGTTCTCTGTTAGTGAACATGAAAGTCACTGGAGTCATATGCATGCCCAAACATCCTGTATTTACATGAAATGAGTTAGATGGCATTGTTTCCTAAGTCCATTCTGTTTTACTTTATAGTTTTAAATCCTTAAGTCATTTGGGGTTTATGATTTAACTGGAGATTAACTAACAAAAAAAAATATATATATATATATATATATATATATATATATATATCCTTATATGATAGTTAATTTTATAAATGTATATGTAGATTTTCTTGGACTATGGGATACCCAGATACTTGTATAAGCATCATTTCTGTGAGAAGTTTTTATGGAAGTAATTATCAGTTGAATTGTTAAAGTGGTGTTTTTTGTACACTGTGTGAAGATGTATCTCTGTCCTTCCTCGTCTGCCTAAGGCACTTTCTGATTGGTTAAAATAAAATGCATTTAACAAAAGGCAGATTAGTAACGTAGGACCTCCTGCAGAGAGAAGAAATCTGGGAAGGAGTCAAGTGCAGGAGGTTTGCCACCAGAACTGGAAGGAAGTCAGACACATGAATCTGAGGAGAGCCAACCAGTCATGTGGCAGACATAGGATAATATAAACATGATAATATAAGTTAAGAGCTAGTTGTAGAGCAAGACTAGCTTAAGGCTTAGCAATAAATACATATACAAGTCTCTGTGTCCTTACTCAAGAGCTGAAATGGGCTTAGAAAAGCACCAATCAGTTATGTTGAATCTATAAAACAAAACAAAACAAAACAAAAGGAGTCAAGATTATCCTCTTGTTCCAATGTAGATGAGCACCTCCATTCTTTTGGAGCTTGGATAGGACCAAAATGAGAAAGATAGATTTCTATGTGGGTTTGCCTGCTTTAGTGGAGGCTTCAGTCCCCTGCCCTCCACACTCCTGGCTCTCAGACCTCTACATCTATACTAGCTTTGGTCTCAGACCTCTTCATCTATACTAGCTTTGGTCTTAGACCTCTACATCTATACTAGCTTTGGTCTCAGACCTCTACATCTATACTAGCTTTGGTCTCAGACCTCTACATCTATACTAGCTTTGGTCTCAGACCTCTACATCTATGCTAGTTTTGGTCTCAGACCTCTACATCTATGCTAGTTTTGGCATCAAAACACAATTTTGGTTCTCAAACCTTCACATCCTACCACCATTTTGTGTTAAGAGTTTGTGGGACCTCTCACCTTTTTAAATTTTTTAAAAAAATTTTATTTCATGTGCATTCATGTTTTGACTGCACCAGCACCTCTAGAACTGGGCAGTTGTGAGCTGCCATGTGAGTATCAGGAATAAACCCAAAAGAGTAGTCAGTGCTCTTAGCCTCTAAGTCATCTTTCCAGCTTAGGACCTCTCATCTTTTATAATCCTATAGCATTAATATAATTATTAAAATATTTATATATTACCAGTATAGCTTTAATTTTTTTTCTCTTATTGGTTGTTTCTCTGCAGAACATTGGTTAACCCACCCTATACAGAGCACATTAAACATTCACAAAGCAGTTGGAGAAAGATGGCTAACATGAGATAGTCCACAGTTTTTTTTTTTTTTTTTCTTGGCTGTGAGCTTTGCCTTCTTTCTATAACCTAGACAAAATCAAACCACATGCAACTGCGTTCAGATGTTGCCCAGCTATGCAAGACCCTGACCCTCTAGGATGGTGGTTCTTATCCTTCTCACGTTGTGGCCCTTTGATACAATTCTTCCTATTATGGTGATCCACAATCATAAAATTATTTTTGTTTCTACTTTATAACTGCAACTTTGCTGTTATAAATTATAATGTGAATATCTGTGTTTTCTGATAGTCTCAGGTGACCCACGAGTTGAGAACAATTGCTTCAGGTTATCTTGCTTAGTGTATACCTGAAGGCACTTTTCTGACCCTAGCTCTGGAAAGGATTCTGAGTTGAGAGGCTCAGGTAGCTGAAACTTGAAATGCAAATAATTAAAAGTGATGAATAGAGAGAAAGAAATCCAGATATCCCCAGCCTTCTGCAGTCTGTTGCAGAACAACACCAACCTCATACAAGTGGATCGCCCCTGATTGGCAAACGACTACAAGTATAGCAAAGAGCATGATTCACAAAGCTTTCATAATAGAAGCCAGAGAGGAGCCCAGATAGATGACAAGGACTAAACTTGATCACAGAGGACCATAACAAACAAAAGCTGAAGAAAGTTAAGGTCTCATTGAAACCATCTGATTTTCATGTGATAGCCTGAAAGATCTGAGTTTCTGAAATTTTCATTGTGGTTTCTCACCCCCCCCAAACCATTCCAGTGTTTTAGACCAGCTTTAGTTTATAACAAGTGAGTATATATATATATATATATATATATATATATATATATATATATTATAGATTTCATGATTTTAAATTTTATTACATCATAGACTCTGGAACCTAGTCTCTGATCCACTTTCAGTAATGAATTCCAGCCTGCATAGAAGGCTGGGGGTGGGGGGCAGTTATCATAGTTTATCTTTTAGTAGTCTCTTTTGAAAACTGTCTTGGGAGAAAGTTGTTGTATAGGCTCTTCAAACCCATATCAATACATAATACCACTATAATGTTAGATGTTTAGATTTTTCTTTTGATGATTTTTTTTTTTTATGTAGACGAATCAAGCTTGCAATAAATATAGGTTCTGATTGTCATAGTTTCTTGATGAACCATCATGTCAGGGCTCAGTAAATAACACCTCAAAATATAGCACTTTGGCATGTGGGTATGTTAATCTTTGTTTTAATTGGCATGTGACATTTGTGCACATTTATGCAGTGCAGCATTTTTTCAATGCATCTAGGTTATGTGTGATAACAAATTGATGCCTTCTAGGATTGCAGGAATGAGTTCATTTTCTCCACCAATTAAAGAATTAAAGGGCAGGAAAAAAATGTTACTGGAAATTTTTGTTCCTTGTGTCTGGATTCTACAGCAAGGAGAAGCCTTGAAAACTGGCTGGAAGGAACCCACTTTGAAACACTTTTAGCCTGCTATGTTGCTTACCATTGTCCTCTGTTTCTTTTGGGCAATAAGAGGAAAATGTGGAGAAAAGAGCATGTTCCCCATGCCAGCATACTAACCATCATATTACCATATGTTTATCAATTATTAGAGCTATACCAGGATACCACTTGTATTTTCAGAAGGAGTAGTATTGTGTTACCCAGGGACCTCTTGGACTCCTGCCTCAGTACTCTCAGTGCTAGAACTATGGGCAGATGTCACCACACCCAGTATTACCATCAATTGAAGATGCACTGACTTTTAGAGACACATATTCCAAACAAACTCATTATTACGAGACCATTTGGCCAGTGATACCAGGGCTGTTTGATTCTTTCTTGTCTGGTAGAATGTGCAACTTAATGTTTGTTCATAATTCTCTTTAGGATGAACTAGATTATTTTCTTGAGAGTGGTTTATTCTGAGAGAACAGGACCAATGCAGAGAGGAGACCAAGATTTTTAAAAAGGAAGACAAACGTTTGGTCTTTGTTGGGCCCAACTTCAGAGACCAGGAAAAGCAAAGACTCAACTGGGAGAAGTAGACTACCTGTGAGCAGTGGGGTTGTCACTTCCCACAGGATGGGCCTTGCCATACCTTTGTGGTAGCCTAGCTTTTGACACAGGTGTCATAATGAGAAGGGCCTTCTTCTTGCTCTTGTTCTTTCCTTCTTCTTGTCCTTTGTTCTTGTTCTTCTGGGTGTTCTTGTTCATGTTCATGCTCATGTTCATGCTCATGCTCTTGTTCTTGTTCATATTCATAGTCATGCTCTTGTTCTTGTTCTTGTTCATGTTCATGTTCATGTTCATGTTCATGCTCATGTTCATGCTCATGCTCATGCTCATGCTCTTGCTCTTGCTCTTGTTATTCTTCTTGTTCTTCTTCTTGTTCTTGTTCTTCTGGGTGTCCATGTCCATGTCCATATCCATGTCCATGTCCCTTGTTCTTGTTCTTCTAGTTGTTCATGTTCATGTTCTTGCTCATGTTTGTGTTCATGTTCATATTCTTGTTCTCATTCACATTCTTCTTGTTCTTGTTTGTGCTCTTCTTATTGTTCTTCTGGTTCTCCTTGTTCTTGCTCTTATATGGGTTTGTTTAATTAGATATTTTACTTATTTTTGTGGATTCATACATGTACGTATATTTCAATCCAAAACTTCCAAAATGTGATTTTTATATTCTTTTCAATTCAGCCCCCTCTGCCCCAACCATATGGCTCTTCATAAATTAGTGTGATATTCAGCAACTCACAAGGTTTCTAAGCTTTAATTTCATACTACTTTTGAATACTACATTAAAAAGTCAATGAATACAAAGGGGATTTTATGTAGCAAGTGTAGCAGGCAGAAACAGAACCCTAAAACCCAGAACTTGTGAATCCTTGTGAAGGAGACTAGTTAAAGGCTTTGGGGAGAAAAGTTATCCAGGCAGACCCAGTGACTAAATAGTAATTACTTTTCAAAAGTGGTAAAGGAGAGAAGAAATGTCAGAGGTGGAGGAGCTCAGCACCAATGCTACTGTTGGACATGCTTTATGTAGCAGATCAAAACAACCCTGAGATTCCACCTCACACCAGTAAGAATGGCTAAGATCAAAAATTCAGGTGACAACAGATGCTGGCGTGGATGTGGAGAAAGGGGAACACTCCTCCATTGTTGGTGGGAATGCAAGCTGGTTCAACCACTCTGGAAATCAGTCTGGCAGTTCCTCAGAAAATTGGGCATAGTATTACCAGAANCCCTGGGCTCGTGTCTCTAGCTGCATATATAGAAGAGGATGGCCTAGTTGGCCATCAGTGGGAAGAGAGGCCCCTTGGTTATGCAGACTTTATATGCCCCAATACAGGGGAACGCCGGGGCCAAGGGGTGGGAGCGGGTGGGTAGGGTAGCAGGGCCGGGAGGGGGGAGGATATAGGGAACTTTCTGGATAACACTTGAGATGTAAATGAAGAAAATATCTAATAAAAGTTGAAAAAAAAAACAAAAACAAAAAACAAAAACAAAACAAAACAAAAACAGAAAAACAATTTAAAAATCCACAGATATCACGGTATGCACATATGAAAATTATAGATACCATGGACACACAAGAAACAAAAACAGAGATTATTGTGACAGTGGAAGAATTACCATAAACAATCATGCAGGCCAGAAAAAGCAAAAGACACGTTCTGTGCTGGAACCTCCAGGAAATCTGATCACTTCTGAAACTTCTACTTTCAGGCCAATGAGGAAAATTCTGACATAGAACTGTAAACTGATAAATGTGTGTTGTTTTAAGCCACTACATTTGTGGTTACTTGTGTCAATAATAAAAGAAGTAAGAATTAGGAATTGGCCTGAATTAAGAGAGACAGAAGACACTGCATAGAAATTTTGGTGTTTACTGTGAGTTCCTGTTTCAGGGAGAGACTCCAGGAACAAGCTAATTTTCATGCCTTCCAGAAGCCAGCCTCTGCCAGCCTCTCTTCCACAACATTGCTGCTTTTCTCTGTTGGCTGAAAGGCATCCTCACACTCAGCAGTTTCCCTGAAAACTGACATCACCTTCATATTGTTCAGACCTGTTAGAACTTACCTCACAGAAATTTTCCGTGCTGAACCAGCATCAGCCACTAAACACCTGAGAACCAATTACAACAAACGATTCTAGGGACCTGCAATCTCCCAGATGCATGGGGTGTTGGTGCTTGTAGGAGCATGTTTGGAATTGTTAGTCACAGGACTGTGTTCCCAAAGTTGGCTTAGCTATGTGTCTCAGCATTCATTAGAGATCAGTGACAGTGGCAACATTGCTGCTCCTTACAGTGTCTGGTAGAAAAGTTTGTTTTGCCCGCTGTGTTGGATGCCTAGAGCTCTTTGGTCAGCATAAAAACCTTAGATTCTCCAATGTCACTAAGGACATTTTAATTTATTTTAGTGATTTTAACATAATTATACCATTTCTCCTTTCCTTTTCCCTTTTCCACCCCCTCCTCCCACTTCTTGATGTCTTTCACATGCATGGCTTCTTTTATCATTAGTTGTTCATATATAGTTGGTTAATATATATAATAATCGCACACACACACACACATTTGTATATATTTCTAAAATAGCCAGCTCAATCTGTGTAATGTTAGTCATGTGTCATGTATATTTCCAGGGCTAACCATTCAGTGTTGGATAACCAAATGCTGTGCTCTTCCCTTGGGAAGATTATTTCTCCCACTGACTTTTGATGGCACTTTTGTCTCAAAAGAAGTGGAAATATACAGTCTGTGATACTATGAACATTATGAGAACTAGATTCAGGTATTGTTAACTGAGGACCAGCTGCAGGAGTCTTACGTATCTGATTACATAGTACAAAATCACCGAATGTTTGAGATGTTATACCCAATGCCTCCTTCTACTTGAGTGATGAACAGACAGACTGCTTGTGATCTCAAACCCCTAAGATCAAGTGGTAGCAAAAGAGCTAAAGAGTAGATTCTCAAATGTAGAGAACAAATTGAAGCCAAGCCTGCGATGACTTGTGGCACTTGGGTTCTTTGGCAGATATTTATTGATCTTACATTGTTAAGCAGCTTATCAGATCGAAAATGATAAACTTTTTAGCCAAGGGAGGAAAGCTATCAGTTATGCTCTGTGTGACCAAGTAGATGTGACTGGGTGGTTGGAAGAACTACAGATAACAAAGCAGGCAGGGCAGTGGTGGCACATGCTTTTATCCTAGCACATGGGAGGTAGAGGCAGGTGGATTTCTGAGTTTGAGGCCAACCTGGTCTACAGAGTAAGTTCTAGGACATCCAGAGCTACACAGAGAAACCATATCTTGAAAAAAAAACTGAAAAAAAAATAAAAATAAAAATAAAAAAATACAGCAACTTTTCAGGAAAAGAGCATCAGAATAACCATCATTTGAGATGTCTACATCCTAAGTGTCATCTGAACATGGAGGGTAAAGACTTGCAGTGGAGAGACTAGATTGTATGTCACACTCATGCAAAGCAGTCAGTACTCATGAGACACCAAAATATTTCATCTATTGAAAATTTTAAGAGACGAATATACTGACTTAACTGAAAAGAATAAATACAGAAATTAACTCCTGGCACATCCTTTGTTCCAGGCTGCTATACTCTGTATTACAATCACCTCTATTGAATGGCTTCTGAAAGAAATTCTTGCATAATGACATTTTAGTCATTATTGTAATGTCAACAAACAAGGCAGATTAATGCTCCCAGTCCCAAGCTGTCTTGCACTCTGCTTATTAGGATTGTAGTCAGATCTTCATTAGAATGAATGGCATCTGATTCCATAAGGCGGTCACAACAGAGGCACCTTCTTGCAATAGTGTCACCCTGTAGATGACAATGTAGGCCATTATGAATGACACTCCACAACTCGTTACTTCCTGCCTCAAATTGTAGTTAATCTTTCATCCAAACTGTACACATGTGCAGCTTTAAGTGGCCGATCACAGCAAGACCCAGCAAAGCTGCAAGCACATGGAGACTGACAGAAGGTAAATTGCTTGTCAGGAGGTCTGTATTTCAATTCACAGCATATTCCAAACACGTCGCGGTGAATGCATGCCACAACAGCTGCTTTCATTGCTAACTATTTTTGATGTAAATGTCAATAAAGCCCCAGGCCCTTTCATATTTTTGGCCAAGAATGTCCATCTTTCCCTATGCAGGCTGGCAGGTGGAGCTCCATTTATCTACTCTTAGGAGCATGTCCTATAATAAGGATTGTCTCTGGAGGCCATTTGGAGTGATTGAGAGTAGTGATTGGGACAACAGGCTGCTGAATTTCATTGCTGGAATGGGTTGACAGGTGACTGCTTTTATGCACTCTTGTCTGCTAGACATGAAATAAAACACACTCTCCCATCCAGGCCACAGGCTATTGCCTCCAGGTAGAAGATCCCCACCTATAGTTCACTTCATTCATAGGGAAAAATATACTCATGATTATTAAACAAACTTAAATTCCACAGCAGGTCTAGAGATGATGGTTTCATCTATTTTTTTTTCTCTGAGATTCTGAATCAGAGAATTAAGCAAAACATTTTGAAGGGGATGTATAAACCTTGCAGACTTTCTTCCTTCTGCAATTGTCTCTTTCAGTATACGAGTTGTTTGTACCACATAATAAACTCACATTTACCCACTGTTCTGAGGAAGATGAGTGCTGCTTAAACTTTTACACCTGAAAGCAATCAGGGAAATTAAAAATCAACTCAAGGACAACCCTTTGGATACATTTGCATTCAGACATGTTATTGTTACAGAGGTGTTATTGCCCATAATAAAGCCCCAGATATTTTTAAAGAAATAAGTTTACTATAATTACTGCTATTATTACTATACCTCTAGAAGTAACCACTGTTGTGTTAACAAATAACCTAAGGGGCTGGAGAGATGACTCAGTTGTTAAGAGCAGTGGCTGATCTTTTTTTTTTATTTTTCACATAAAAGGAAATTGATATTTAACTTATTCAACTTGTAACAAAATTTTAGGACATAGCAAACATGATTTTGAGTGTAAAAGTTTTATTACATGTGACATCAAAAGCATAAGACACAGAAGAAAAATAAATTATATTTCATCATAAATTTTGTAGTTTGTACTTTAGAGGATACCACATAAGATATAAAAAAGGACTCACCACATGGAAGAAGATATTTACAAAGTACTTGTTTCATGCTATACATTATGTTTCATCTGTCTGTCTACATAAGAACACTTTTTTACCCCCTTTTATTGACAGTAGAGTCTTTTTTACACAATATATATTGGTTAAAGTGTCCTGTCCTTCTACTCTCCCCAGTTCCTCCCTAACTCCTTTCCCATCCAGATCCACTCTTTTACTGTCTCGCACTATAAAAGAACAAGATTCTAAGACATAACAACAGACAAGATAAAATTTAAGATAAAGCAAAAAACTTCACATTGAAGTTGAACAAGAAAAACCAACAGAAGGAAAAAGCCTAAGAGAAGCTACAAGAATCAGGACCCACTAGTCCATATACTCAGGAATCCCATAAGGTCAGTAAACTGAAAGCCATAATATATATGCAGTGATAACTCATTTTATTGATCTAAGTCATGCTCACAAGTATAAGATGAAATCTTAAAGTAGATTTAATTTGCATTTCCCTGATGTCCAAGGGCGCTGCACATTTTTTTAACAGTTTCTCAGACATTTGAGATTCCTATATTGAGAATTCAGTTCATATCTGTGTCCTATTTTTAAATTGGATTATTTGTTGGTTGGTTTTGATATCTAATATTTTGATATTGATCCTGTAATGGATGTGGAGTTGGTATTCTGTAGGCTGCCCTTTTTCCACGGACAGCCTTTGCCTTACAGAGGCAGTTCAGTTTCATGAGGTCCCATTTATTAATTGTTGATTTTAATGCCTATACTATTAGTGCTCTGTTCAAAAAGTCTTCTCTGTGCCAATGAGCTTAGGGATATTTTCCAACTTTCCTCTAACAGGTTTAGTGTATCTAGTTTTGTGTTGAATTCTTACATCTAGTTGGAATTGGGTTTTATGCATTGTAACAAATACAGATCTATTTGCACCCTTCTACATGCAAACATCTAGTTTGAACATCACAGTTTGTTGAAGATGCTGTACTTTTTCCAGTTCATATTTCTGGCTTCTTTATTATGAATTAGGTGTCCAAAGCTGTGGGTTTATGTCTTTAGTTTGTCTGTTTTTATGCCAATACTGTGCTGCTTATATTACTATATCCTTGTAGTACAACTTATAATCAGAAATAGTGATGCCTCCAGCAGTTCTTTTATTGTTCAGGATTGTTTTAGCTATTCTGGGTTATTTGTTTTTCCATATGAAGCTAATAATTGTCCTTTCCAGGAAAACCCCTCAGATATAATTCTGTGGTGCCTTGAGGGGGTTCTAGGAGTGTTATGGCAGAGTGGTCCCCTCATGTGGTTGAACTAGGCCCACGCTGATTTACTTAAGGTTGCCTTCTAACTTGCTCTTAAGGTAATAGGCTTAGCAAGGAGAAGTTATAACAGTGAACTAGACAAAATAATTCTACCATTCTCCTGATGATATTCTCAATCATTATGGGCAGATTCTATCAGCTTTCTTTCTTTCTTTCTTTCTTTCTTTCTTTCTTTCTTTCTTTCTTTTTTTTTTGACTTTGTTGGATAATTTCTTTATTTACATTTCAAATGTTAGCCCCTTTCCTGGTTTCCCCCTGAAAATCTCTCCACCTCTCCCGTCACCCCTTCCCCTGCTCAGTAGCCCACCCACTCCCACTTCCTTGCCCTGGCATTCCCCTACACTGGGGTATACACGGCTTTCAAAGAACCAAGGGCCTCTTCTTCCATTGATGTCTGACTAGGCTATCCTCAGCTACAAATGCACCTGAAGCCATGAGTCCCACCATGTGTATACTTTAGTTAATGGTTTAGTCCCTGGGAGCTCTGGGGGTACAGGTTAGTTCATATCATTCCTCATATGTGGCTGCAAACACCTTCATCGCCTTGGGTACTTTCACTACCTCCTCCATTGGGGACCTTGTGCCCAGTCCAACAATTGCCTGAGAGCATGCAACTCTGTATTTGTCAGGCACTGGTGGAACCTCTCAGGAGATAGCTATATAAGGTTCCTGTCAGCAAGTTCTTCTTGGCATCAAAAATATTGTTTGGGTTTGTTAATTGTATATGGGATGGATCCCCAGATGAGACAGTCTCTGGATGGTCATTCCTCCAGTCTCTGCTACACACTTTGTCGCTGCATCCCCTTCCATGGGTATTATGTTCCTCCTTCTAAGAAGGTCTGAAGTATGCACGCTTTGGTCTTCCTTCTTGAGGTTCATGTGTTTTGCAAATTGTATCTTCGGTATTCCGAATTTTGGGGCTAATATCCACTTATCAGTGAGTGCATACCAAGTGAGTTCTTTTGTGGTTGGGTTACCTCCTCAGGATGATATTTTGTAGTTCCATTCATTTGCCTAAGAATTTCATTGTTTTTAATACCTGAGTTGTCCATTGTGCAAATGTATCACATTTTCTGTATCCATTCTTCTGTTGAGGGACATCTGGGTTCTTTCCAGCTTCTGGCTATTATAATTAAGGCTGCTATGAACATAGTGGAGGATGTGTCCTTATTACATCTAGGAGCATCTTCTGGGTATATTCCCAGGAGTGGTATTGCAGGGTATTCAAGTCGAACTATGTCCAATTTTCTGAGGAACCACCACACTGATTTCCAGAGTGGTTCTACCAGCTTGCAATTCCACCAGCAATGGAGGAGTGTTCCTCATTCTCCACATCTTTGCCAACATCTGCTGTCATCTGAGTATGTGATCTTAGCCATTCTGACTGGTGTGATGTGGAATCTCAGGGTTGTTTTGATTTGCATTTCCCTTTTGACTAAGGATGTTGAACATTTCTTTAAGTGTGTCTCAGCCATTCGGTATTCCTCAGTTGAGAATGTTTGTTTAGATAAATATCCCATTTCTTTTTTTTTTAATTTTTTTTCTCTTTATTAGATATTTTCTTCATTTACATTCAAATGTTATCCAGAAATTTCCCCTTACCCTCCCGCATCCCCGCCCTGCTCCCCTACCCACCCCCTCCCACATAATGGCCCTGGCATTCCCCTGTACTGGGGCATATAAAGCCTGTATGACCAAGGGGCCTCTCCTCCCAATGATGGCCAACTAGGCCATCTTCTTCCATATATGCAGCTAGAGACATGAGCGCAGGGGAAACTAGTTAGTTCATGTTATTCTTCCACCTATAGGGTTGAAGACCCCTTCAGCTCCTTNTCCATCTGGTTATAAGGACACATGTTCCACTATGTTCATAGCAGCCTTATTCATAATAGGCAGAAGCTGGAAAGAACCCAGATGTCCCTCAACAGAGGAATGGATACAAAAAATTTGGTACATTTACACAATGGAGTACTACTCAGCTATTAGAAACAATGAATATATGAAATTCCTAGGCAAATGGATGGATCTGGAGCGTGTCATCTTGAGTGAGGTAACCCAATCACAAAAAAACTCACATAACATGTACTCACTGATATGTGGATACTAGCCCAGAAGCCTATACTACCCAAGATACAATTTACTAAATATCCCATTTCTTAACAGTGTTATTTAGTTCTCTGGAGTTTAACATCTTGAGTTCTTTGTATATATTGAATATTAGCCCTCTATCAGATGTAGGGTTGGTAAAGATCTTTTCCCAATCTATCGGTTGCCATTTTTTTCTATTGACAGTGTCCTTTGCCTTACAGACGCTTTGCGATTTTATGAGTTCCCATTTGTTAATTCTTGATCTTATAATATAAGCCATTTGTGTTCTGTTCAGCAATTTTGTCCCTGTGACCATGTGCTTGAAACTTTTCCCCACTTTCTTTTCTATTAATCTCAGTGTATTTGGTTTTCTGTGGAGGTCTTTGATGGACTTAGACTTCAGCTTTGTACAAGGTGATAAGAATGAATTGATTTAGTTACAGAGACAAAGTTTAGAGCTAAGATGAAAGGATGGACCATACAGAGACTACCCCACCACGGGGGATCCATCCCATAATAAGTCATTAAACTCAGACATTATGGCATAGGACAGCTAGTGCCTACTAAAGGGATCCTGATATAGCTGTCTCGTACAAAAGTGGATGCTCATAATCATCTATAAGAGGGAACACAGGGCCCACAATGGAGAAGCTAGAGATAGAACCCCAGGAGCTGAAGAGGTCTGCAACCCTAGAAGAGGATCAACAATATGAACTAACCAGAACCCCCAGAACTCGTGTCTCTAGCTCCATATGTAGCAGAAGATGGCATAGTCGGTCATCATTGGGAAGAGAGGCCCCTTGGTACTGCAATCTTTATATGCCCCAATACAGGCGAACGCCAGGGCCAAGAAGTGGGAGTGGGTGGACAGGGGAGCAGGGAGGGGGGAGGGAGGAGGGTACTTTTGGAATAGCATTTGAAATGTAAATTACGAAAATATCTAATAAAAAATTTTTAAAAATGGAAGAAAAAAAAAGAATGAATTGATTTGCATTCTTCTACATGCTAACCACCAGATGAAAAAGCACCATTTGTTAAAAATGCTATCTTTTTCCCAGGGATGGTTTTATCTCCTTGGTCAAAGATCAAGTGACCACAGATGTGTGGCTTCATTTCTGAGTCTTCAATTCTATTCCATTGATTTATCTGTCTTTCACTGTGCCAATTAAATGCAGTTTTGTCTAACGCCACTGTAGCACAGCATGAGGTCAGGGATTCTTTGCTCTAATTGCATATGTAGCAGGGGACGGCCTAATCTGTCATCAATGGGAGGAGAAGCCTTTGGTTCTGTCATGGTTATATGCCCCAGTACCGGGGACTGCTAGGGCCAGGAAGTGGGAGTTTGTGTGTTTGTGAGCAGGGGTATGTGGGAGAGGAAGGGGGTTTTGGGAGGGGAACTAGGAATAGGGATAACATTTGAAATGTAAATAAACAAAATATCTAATAAAAAATGTAAAGAAAAAAAATCACATAATTATATCGTTAGATGCTGAAAAAGCCTGTGATAAAATCCAGAAAGCCAATAACCAACTTTGAACTACCTAGAGAGAAACATAAAGCTTTTCTATCAAAGTCAGGGACATGATAAGGCTGGACATTCTCTCCTATCTATTCAATATAGTAATTGAAATTCTCAACAGAGCAATAAGAGAACAAAAGGAGATCAAAGAGATACAAATTAGAAAGGAAGATGTCAAGTATCTCTATTTGTGGATGATGTGATAATATAAATAAGTGACACCAACAATTTTACACAAGAACCCCTACAGCTGATAAATACCTTCAGCAAAGAGGTTGGATACAAAATTAAATCAAAGAAATAAGTAGCCCCCTTTATATAAATGATAAATGGGCTGAGAATAAAATCAGGGAAACAACATTCTTCACAATATCCATGGATAATATATAATATATAATATCATGATGTAACTCCAAGCAAGCAAATGAAAGATCTGTATGACAAGAACTTCAAGTATCTGAGGAAACAAATTGAAGAAGATATCAGAAGATGGAAAGATCTCCCATGCTCTTGGATCAATAGGATTAACATAGTGAAAATGTCCATCTTACCAAAAGGATCTACAGATTCAATGAAATTCCCATCAAAATTCCAAAACAATTTTTATAGGTCTTGAAAAACCAAGTCTCAGCCTTGTGTGGAAAGACAAAAGTCCCTAGATATCTAAAATAATCCTGAACAATAAATAACTCCTGGAGGAATCACCATCCCTGACCTCAAGCAGACCTGCAGAGAAATAGTGATAAAAACTGCATGGTATTTGTATAGAAACAGACATGATGATCAATGGAATCTAATCAAAAACCCAGAAGTACACCCACACACCTATGGACACTTGATTTTTTATAATGGAGCCAAAATCATACAATGGAAAAATAAAAGCATCCTCAAATGGTTCTGGAAAACTGGATGTAGGCATGTAGAAGAATGAAAATATATGCATAGTTATCACCCTGCACAAAACTCACATCCAAGTAGATCAAGGACCTCAACATAAAACTGGATACACTAAATATCATGGGAGAGAAAGTTGGAAATACCCGTCAGTGCACTGATACAGGAGACAAGTTCCTTAATAAAACACTAGTCAACACTAAGATCAATAATTGATTCTGAAGCTCATGAAATGGAAAAGTTTCTGTAAGTTGAAGAAAACTGCCAATAGTAAAAATTGGCAACCTACAGGTTGCAAAAGGATCTTCATTTTTCCTATCTCTGAGAGAGGACTAGTACCCAAAATTTACAAAGAATTCAAGAAGTTAGACACCAACAACCCAAATAACCCAATTAAAAAATGGGGTATAGCTAATGAGCTGAAGGGGTTTGCAGCCCCTAGGAGGAACAACAATATAAACCAGTACCCCCAGAGCTCCCTGAGAATAAACCACCTATCAAAGAAAACACATGGAGGGACTTGTGGCTCTATCTGCATTTTTAGCAGAGGATGGCCTAGTCAGCCATCATGGGATGAGAGGCCCTTGGTCTTGAGAAGATTATATGCTCCAGTACAGGGAAATGCCAGGGACAGGAAGCAGGAGTGGGTGAGAGCAGGGGGTGGAGGAAGAGGATAGGGGATTTTCAGAAGGAAAACTAGGAAAGGGGATAATATTTGAAATGTAAACAAAGAAAATATCTAATAAAAATAGGGTACAGAACTAAATAGTGAATTTTCAACAGAGAAAACTTGAATAGCCTAGAAACAATGTTCGAAGTCCTCAGATATCAGGTAAACACAAATCAAAACTATGAGGTTCCATCTTACACACATCAGAATGGCTAAGATCAAAAACTCAAGAGATAGCACATGCTGGTGATATGGAACAAGGGGAACACTCTTCCATTACTGGTGGAAGTAAAAACTTGAACAACTACTTTGGAAATCAATTTGGCATTTTTTTCCCAAAAAACTGGCAATAATTCTACCTCAAGACCCAGCTATACTACTACCATGTATATACCCAAAAGATGCTCCAACATATCAAAAAGTCACTTGCTCATCTATGTTCACAGCAGCTTTATTCAATATTGTTTTGACTATTCTGGGTTATTTGTGCTCCTATATTAATTTAATGGTTATTTTGCCTAGTTCTCTGAATAATGTCATTGGTATTTTGCTGAAAATATCACTGAGCATATCAACTGCTTTGGAAAGTCTGAATAGTTCTTCAGTACTAAATCTCTGCATGAAGATACAGTGTTCACCTACATGTATGTATAATATGTACACGCATGCCAGATGCTTGCAGAGCCCAGTAAAGGACATGAAGTCACCTGGAAATAGGGTTACATATTTCTGGGGTGAAATAAGGGTATAAGAACCAAATCTTGGCTTTTTGCAAGAGCATCATGTAATCTACAACTTTACTACTGAATATTTTTTTTTATCATTTCTAACCTTCTTTTCATTTGGGTGTTTAGGTTTTTCTATGTGTAGATAAAAGAGAACTGAGGAGAACAATGGCTTCCCTTTGGTTAAACTAGGGGCAAGTTCAGAGGCCTTCCCTCCTGGAAGGGAGGGCTGTCCTAACAACTTTCTGCTAGCCAAAGTTATCTCCTTGTTTCTGCCAAGAGTCATTATTTATCCAGTGAGGAGAATGTCCTTGGGTCTGTTGAGAAACAGTTTCTTCTGATGTTCTTATTATGAGAAAATGAATTCAAGAATGACAATAGTGTGTGTTAAGTTTCATTAAGCAAAGATGTTATTCTTTGAGCAAAAACTGCAAAGTCATACCCCATGTACTTAAGCTGAAGAAATCAGTAAAGCTTTGCTACTTGCCACCAGAGCGGTGGTCCAGCTGTCTCTTTCCAGGCTTTCATGTGAAGCTGGTCTTCATCAGAGAACATAACTTCCTTATTTCCTGTTTGTTTACCTATATTTTTTTCCTTTTCTCTAACTGTTCTTCCTTAAATTTCAAGTACTATATTGAGTGGGAATCAATGTCTTTGTCTTGCTCCCTAGTTTTGCCCTGCAATGTGCTGTTGACTGTGGTTTTCAATTTATAGCTTTAAAAACATTGGGTTTTGATACTGCTATGTCTAATGTACAGTTTTTACCTTAAAAGAATACTGAATGTTGCTGAAATTTTTTAATGCATTTACTGAAATAGTTATGTAAATTTGAACCTTCATTCTTTTGATGAACTGCATTGCATGCTTGCATTCCATCTTTGATCTTGGTGAATGATGCTTTAGGTGTTCTACAGAATTGATTTAGCCATATCATCTTTACAGTTTTTGTACCAGTGGTCACGAGGGATATTGCTTTGTAGTTTTGTTTTTAAATTTTTTTTCTTAACTGGTTTGTACAAGTGGGGTATTATTGTCATTATTTGGAAGAATTTCCTCCCCTTTAGCCAGTTGAAATAGTCTAAGATAAATTAGTTTACATTTTTGTTTTGTTTTTTTAAGGTTTGGTAAATGCCCATACCTGGCAGCCATAGCAGCAGCAGCGATAATGTAGTAGGACTGGGGTTGCTGTGTTAGATGCTCACTCGCCACAGCATGTGCCCCTCAGTGGTGGAGCAGACGCTGAGTTGGTAGAAAATAAATGCAAGGGTCCCCGTGGAACAGCTGCCAAGCATCACTCGAGATGGGAGATAAGGTCATCTTCACCATCTGAGCACACATGTTCTAGACTGACCCTAATACCAAGAACTTGGTGCCTAGAGAAAGGATGCAGTCACTGATTCCTATGCTATGACATTTTGAGGAACAGCTATTAGAAATAAGAGTGAATGTACCAAAGATAGGCATGAATAGCAAAATCACACCAAATCACTAACACACGAAAAGAAAAAAAAAATCCTGCAGGCCTACAGCAGAACACTGACAGTGCTCTGCTGGGGAGTTTCCTCGGAGCAGCTGCTGGGATGCTGCATATTGCAGAGAAATTTGAAGAGGTAAAAGTAGTTAGAGAAAAGTAGAATAAGTCCCAGATAAATGAAAACCTCCAGCACTGTCACCCTCCCCCAAAAATGTGTATGAAATTCCATCCAATAATCTGACATCCAGATCTATGGGATGGATAAAGAAAGGACCTCACGTCTAGATCCATCCAACTCATCTCAAGCCTTAGTATAAGCTAAACATTTTTTTGACACACAGGTCTATCTACATGAAATGTGCAAGAATGTGCTATAGACCCTGTAGGAGGGAAATGCCTGACTGGCCACAATGGAGTTATCAAATCCTGTGGAGCAGTAGAAGAGACAGCACTCCTACCACTGAGATGAAAGTGAAGGACTTAAGAAAGAGAAAGAGAGCAAGGATAGTGAAATGAGATAAACAAGAATGAAATGCCTGGAAAATTGAGGGGCTACCATTAGAGCTTCAATAAATGAGACAGAATGCAAATATTTCTGAAAACAAAATGAAATCATACCTCAGCAAGAGGAGATGATAAAAGCCTAAAAGACAAAATGCATGTCTAAGGGCCAGCATTAAGGAAAACAGTATTCCACTGTGTAAGTGAAACATTTCTGAATCCATTCTTCTGTTGTGGGACATAAGGGTTGCTTCCAGCTTTGGGTTATCACAATTAAGTCTGCTATGAACATAGTGGAACATGTGTCCTTGTGGCATGGTGTGCTGTCTTTTGAGTGTATGCCCAAGAAGGGTATAGCTGGTTTTCATATAGTTCCAATTTTCTGAGGAATCTATAGATTGATTTCCAGAGTGGTTCTACCACATCACAATCCCACCACTAATGGAGAAATGTTCCTTTTTTCCCCATATCCTCGCCAACAGGTGCTGTCACCTGAGTTTTTAATCTTAACTGTTCTGATTGGTGTAAGGTGGAATCTCAGGATCATTTTGATTTGCATTTCCCTGATCACTAAGGACTTGGAACACTACTTAAAGTGCTCCCCAGTCATTCGAGATTCTGTTGTAAAATGGGTTGTTTGGGGTTTTTTGGTGGTTAGATTCTTGAGTTCTTTATTTATTTTGGATATTAGCACTCTATCGGATGTAGGATTAGTGGAAGTTTTTTTCTCAATCTGTAAGTTGCTGATTTGTTCTATCGACTATGTCCTTTGCCTCACAGAAGGATTTCAGTTTCATGAGGTCCCATTGATCAATTGTTGGTCTTAGAGCATGAGCCATTGGAATTTTATGCAGAAAATTTCACCCTGTGCCAATGAATACTTTTTTGTTGAAAAGCACTACAAGTATATTATGGTCTATCAACTTGAGCAATTAGAGCAATGGATGGAATAACTGTATCCATAAACATTCATTTGTTCCTTTTTTTTTTTTTAAATCATTTGTGGAGACTTGCTGGTAAAAGGAAAAGGAAATGTACTTGTATGTGTTCATAAGTCCCTCTGCTCTCATAGTTTGCATGTCAATATTCTTTTTCTTGGCTTTGGCTTCTGAGCAGATGCTTATACTATGGGAACAGAAAACAGCGAGAATACCAGGCATAGAGACTTATGTAAAGTAAGTACTTCATAAACATTTGCTCAGTTGAGTGTTTAGATAAAAATAGTAAACTCAGCAGTGATCCTTAAACTTCTTAATGCTAATACCCATCAATAGAGTTCCTCATGTTGTGGTGACTTCCAACCATAAAATTATTTTCATTGTTATGTCATAACTGTAAATTTGGTACTGTTGTGAATTGTAATGTAAATATATGTTTTCCGATGGTCTTAAGTAACCCTCTGTCATGACCCACAGATTGAATACCACTGCTGAAGAGAACCCTAACTAATACATCAGTTTCCCCTCTCATCTCTTCACTACTGCCCATGCAGCCTATGTTGTTCTGTCTCTCTAATTCATGGCCTCCTCCTTTCTGCACACATACACATACACATACACATACACATACACATACACACACATAAATACAACCTTCTCAGTGCATATAATGTTACTTGTATGTATATGATTTCAAGGCTGACTACCTTGTAAAGGATAACCAACTATAGAGCTCTTCATTGTGGAAGATGATTACTTCCAGCCTAAGCATTCTTATTTGTCTAGAGCTGGGGCCCCATGAGAAAGCCCTCATCTATATTAATATGCCTATTTGTGTCATTCTTGTTCAGATCTTATTTAGATAGCTATGTTATTGAAGTTGCAAGTGTAAACCTTCCCTGAAATCTATAGGAGATGCAATCTTATAGCAAACTTGCCTTTGATATTGTTCTAACAATTTTTGGTCCCTTCTTCTATGTATTCCTTGAGTCTTAGATGTGATGTTTGTGAAGATGTATCAGTTGGGGATGGGCACCACACAATCATTTGTTCTCAGCATTTTGGTTGGTTATAGTTTCCAGTAATTATCTCTGTTACAAAGAGAAGTTTACATGATGGTGGTTAAGGGCTACACTTACCTATGCCTATGAAGATAAGTATTTAGAGAATTGTTATGAATTTGTCTGGTGATTGTAGGTTCCAATCCAAGATCCATGCTATTACTACCCCTAGGTTATGGGGTACTTGCCAATACCACGCATGATTTTCATCTTATTGAGCTGTCCTTAAGATCAATTAGAGAGTAGTTGGTTACTATGTGTGCCATTGTTGCACCCACATCCACTAGTATATTATACTGCTCAAATCTGTGTCTCTGTGTGAGCTGAAGCTGCCCATTGCACTTCCCTCATCATGCAGTTGCCTGTATGAATTATACCAGGTAGAGAGAGCCCTTGAAACCCATTATATAGGAAAAAGTGTGGAATGATACATTCATTTTTTCATCAGATTACTTTCATTATTCTTTGCCTTCCTGTTGGTTTCTATTAATTGTTGTCATGCTCTATTTTGGTTTGTATGTTTCTCAGTTAGGTCTTCCAATTGTTCTGTGTGGGTTTTTTTTTTTTTTCATTAGATATTTTCTTCATTTGCATTTCAAATACTATCCCAAAAGTCCTCTAAACCTTCCCCCCATCCTGATCCCCAATCTGCCCACTCCTGTTTCCTGGCCTTGGCATTCCCCTGTACTGGGGCATATAATCTTTGCAATACCAAGGGCCTCTCCTCCCATTGATGGCCAACTAGGCCATCCTCTGCTACATATGCAACTAGAGACACAAACTCTGGGGGATACTGGTTAGTTCATGTTATTGTTCCTCCTATAGGGTTTCAGACCCTTTTAGCTCCGTGGGTATTTTCTCTAGCTCCTTCCTTGAAAGCCTTGTGTTCCATCAAATAGATGACTGTGAGCACCCACTTTTGTATTTGCCAGGCACTGGCATAGCCTCACAAGAGACAGCTATATCAGGGTCCTATCAGCAAAATCTTACTGGAATATGCAGTAGTGTCTAGGTTTGGTGGTTGTTTATGGGATAGATCCCCAGGTGGGGCCACCTCTGGATGGTCCATCCTTTCTTCTCAGCTCCAAACTTTGTCTTCTCAGCTCCAAACATTCCTTCCATGGGTATTTTGTTCCCAGTTCTAAGAAAGAAACAGGTATCCAACTTTGGTCCTCCTTCCTCTTGAGTTTCATGTGTTTTGCAAATTGTATCTTGGGTATTCTAAGTTTCTAAGCTAATATCCACTTATCAGTGAGTGCATATCATGTGTGTTCTTTTGTGTTTGTGTTTCTTTCTCCCTATCTCTTATTGAACACGCAAATATATTTTGTACATATAACTCAAATCCTTATTCTCCCTTGCTGCTGAACTTCATTTTCTTCCCCCGTTTTCTCCTGCCCCCATACTTCTTAACTATAACTTTACAGAGCTTTGACAGCCTCTAAAAGTCCAGGAACTAACAGTAGCCTGGCCTTACCCACTTCTTGCCTCATAATCTTAATATCTAGCATAAGCTATAAAATCCTTGTTTGTTTTTCTTCAAACAGTTACTAACTATAAAGGGACTACTATTGTTGGCTGCAGGAACAGCCTCAGCTACCGGATTACCCACTATGTAAATCCTGTACTTTTTTTCTGAATCCTTAGATATGAGTATACAATCTATAGTATCTTAAGATACCAGGACAGTAAAAAAGGAACAATGGTGAGAGATGGGGAAAGCACAAAAGAGATGATTAGTAGGAGATTGTGCTATGAAGGAGCAAATGGAAAATGCTATAGGAGACAGCTGAGGACAGCAGGGACGGCAAAAAAAAAGGGGGGGGCAAAGGAAGGAGGAAGAATAAATAACAGTGTGTTTAAAAAAGTCATAGGGAGTTATTTGATGTTTACTTAAAACTTACATATGTGTGTGTATGTGTATACATATATTTGTGTGCATGTCTCTGTGTGTGCATATGTGTTCATCAATTGCCTCCTCTTGAGTGTGCTTTAGTCCAATTAGGTGGCTTTACTCCTCCCTAGACTATAAGTTCCACTCCTGAACCTATCAGAGTATCTTACTATTTTAGTTTAGTAATATATTTCCTAAGCAATAGTTGAGAGACAGACAAATAAATGGTACATACATACATGATACATACATACATACATACATACATACATACATACATACATACTTGCATAGATACATAGAGAGCTTAATTGTGGTGACAATGTTCTCTTCCAATCTGACAAAAATCCTAATGCCAGGCATGAGGATCCCTCCTTTTGAGCTGGGGAATCCAAGGACGCCAAAAGAATGTGAACTACTGTTGTTGCCCTTGGTTCACTCCAGCAAAAGCGAATAAGACCATGTTGTTGACAACAACACACACTTCAGACACAGGACTTAGAAGAATTGATCTGGACCTGAACTGGAAGCCTTCTCCCTGAAGACTTGCTGTCATCGTATTAGAGGGGATTATGCAAACTGGCATAGCAGAACAACAATCATTAGTTCTATCCATTTGTAACACGTATGAACCACAACAGTCCAAATCATAGTAAGACACTGACAGGAACAATGATAGCACTTATGTGCAAGGGGTAACCACCAGCTACCTAATTAAACTCAAGGACCAGTCAATAGGAGGAAATCCATGCCTTAACTTTAAATGTATCTAGGCTCCATGGGTTTATCACCCATGGATATTTAACTAAGTAATTACACTGCCACTTTTCTAAACCATTATTTCTGTTGTTTAAATAAATATCCTTATATCCGCAGAAAAGTATAGCTCTCACTCCTCATCCAAAGCCAAACTGGTCAAAATTCAAACCCCCAACACAGCCTCTACACAAAAATCTTAGGGAATGTAAAGACTTTAGAAACAAGAGGACCAGGACAGCAAATCTGCTATACAATTCATTCTCTCCTCTCCTCTCCTCTCCTCTCCTCTCCTCTCCTCTCCTCTTCTCTCTCTCTCTCTCTCTCTCTTTCTCTCCCTGAGATGAGAGATGAAATTAATTTTCTCAAAATAAAAAAAATTACAAAATGTGAGGTTGTTAGGGAGAATGGAGTGAATCTGGAAGGGTGGAGATAAATACACCCCAAATATGTTGTATGAAATTTTTAAAGAATTAAAAAAAACATATTATTTTAAAATAGTTTATTCTGGGAGCAATACAGAGACTACACTATCACCCCAAGTTTCAGGACTGGAGATTAAAAAAAAAAAAACATAACTCAACTTTACTACAATGTAGTCCAACTTGAACATTGAGCATACTTCAACTGAAAGAATACAGCAAAAATAAAAATTTCAAACAACTAAGTAACCCCAAAGTCAATGCAAATATTAAAGAAACAAAGCTATAACAACACAACTTCTCAAAAAATTACTAATCCCGTAATTTGGCCTACATTGAGAGCCAATTAGAGGAAACTTCAAGGAATTCAAAGAAGAAAATAAATTAAAGAGAAAGAGAACAAAAAATCTAAAGTTAAAAAGCAGTAATTTATTTAAAATGTAAAAATGATTCAACAAAGAGAAAGCACGGAATGAAAATCGAACTAACTATGCTATTGAAAAACATAGTAAGTCAAAACGAAAACTTCCATGAAGAGCCTCAGCACTAATGATTCAATGAGCGAACAGAATGTGTGGGATGAAAGACAGGGCAGAAGAACGGAAACTTTCCAAAGGACAAAGGTAAGTCAAGAAAATATGAATGGACACTCAGGTTGCTATAAATTATCAAATCTAATAAACATGAGTACAGAAGACTTTACATTTTAAAGGCATTGAGAACTTTCCAACAAAATTATAGCAGAAAATTTTACCAAATTAGAAAAAGAGATGCCAATCCAGACATGGGAGGCATTTAGAGTATATAAAGCCTTAACATAACCTCCTTCCTTATATTATGATTAATCCATTAGACACACAAGAGAAAAGCAGTATATTAATCGCATGAGGGAAGCACTCACTTAAAGGCAGGCCCATCAGAGTAGCAAGTGATTTCTTAACAAACTCTAAAGCCAAAAGAGCTCATCTCTCACTCTGCACAAAAATCATCTCCAACTGGATCAACAATGTTAACATAGGATCCAAATCTCCAAATTAGCTGAAGGAAAAGTAGGAAAAACATTTAAAGGTGTAGGTAAAGGCACTCTTTTTTTTTTTTTTTTTTTTTTTTTTTTTTTTTTTGAGACACAGTTTCTCTGGAACTCACTTTGTAGACCAGGCTGGCTGGGATTAAAGGCATGTGCCACCACGCCCGGCATAAAGGCACTTTTAATATGATTCCTCTCACTCAGGAAATAAGGCCAACAATCCACACCTAGGAACATATGAAATTAAAAAGCTTCTGTGTTGCAAGAAAGCATGTCATAAAATGAAAGCATAGCCTGCAGTGGAGAGAGGCTCTGTTCTTGCCACACAACTGATGGAGGACTGATATCGAGAATATACCAGTATTTTAACAAACTAAATGACAATACAAACACCCATATCAAAAATGGACTATGAAGCTGTCTTAGTTAGGTTTCTTTTTTGCTGTGAAGACACACTGTGATCATAGAAACTCTTAGCATTTAATTGGTGCTGGCTTGCAGTTACAGAGGTTTAGGCATTATCTTCATGGTGGGAAACATGGAAGCATTTTGGCATGAGAGAATGACTTGGTATAGAGGCTGACCCATGAAAATAGAGGGGCAGCTCTAAGGGAACAGGGAAAGTTATTAGGATACCACTCATAGTTTAAAGTAGCTACAGAGTATATGCTCTACCCGCACCCTGCTATGATTACTACACTTATATGAACTATTAGACTTGTTCAATGCCTGTGAGACCAGCACAAACAGTAGATTCCTCAAAGTCTGATATGGCATACCTAATATTCAAACATAATGATCTCCATAGAGGGACTTCACTCTGGTGTCCCAGAAAATACAGCAACATTTCATTAAAGAGCAAGATTTCAATTCTCCTTGCAAAGAAAGCTATTTACTATAAAGGTAACTATGTATTTCCACAGGCGTACATAGGAGAATCAAAAACAAAACCAAGAAACATATCAGGACAAATGCAGAGGATTACAGCTTTTAGCAGTAGATTATTAAGAAACCAAGAAGATGAAATGTCTGAAAAGAAATGAAATATGATGATCATAGATAAACTAAGTGACATCTAAGTAAAGATAAGTGGTTAAGAGGAACTAGAAAGATGTAGGAATTATAAATAAGAAATTCACAAAAGACCATGAAAAAAACTGGCAAGTTTCAATAAAGAGCTTAAAAAGGCAAAAACAAAAACAAACAAACAATAAAAATAAGAAATGTTCCATAAAGGATAGATCTGCCGAAAGGAAGCGTATTTGGCTTAAGTGAAATATTCCATTCAGAAAGAAAAATAGGAAAGAACATTCAGCACCTTTGAGACATACTTAAGTGTGTAGCACTTACACTATTGGCATACATGAAGAGCAAGGAGAGGAATGTCAACTGTACTTGAAGATGATGACCATGCCTTTTGCATAGGGCCTTTGAAGGACATTTAACGTGGCATAAATGTTGAGGTTTTGTCTTTTACTGTTTGTTAGAATGCTAAGTGTGGGACCCCCAAGACCTTGAGTCTGCAAGTAGCCCCTGTGATCATATCCCCAAGTCAATTCTTATTAGTAAATAAAGATGCTAAATAAAAAAGATAGCAAAGCAGAAGATACATAGGAGTTTAGGTTTCAGGGGAATTGGGGGAATAAGAGGACCATGAGAAAGAGGGGAGGGAAGAGGAGGAAAGAGAAGCTACCATAGGTTAAGAGTCAAGAGACTGTGTCCCCAAGGGCTGACCATTTGCAGCTAAGAGTAACCCATATGAAACATAGTAATAACTCAGGGTTATCGATGGGAAAAATAGATTCTAAAAGAGTGGAGAGTAGGCAGCTGAACAGTTCTTGTGCTGTTTAAGGCTCTTTGTTAACATAAAGGCTGTGAGTATGTGTTTAATTTAGGAACTCAATGAACAAGGTGGGTTACAAACTCTGGGCCAGAAATTTATAAAATTACTACAACACATAGATGTACAAGTCATAACAACAGCATATAAAAAAGATCATATGCCATGATAAATTTGGTCCTGTTAAATGAATGAAAGGGTAGTTCAACATATTCAAGCCTATTTTGTATGAATAGGATGAAGGATACATATTATAATTTCAGTAGATATAGAAACATATTTAGTAAAATTCAACATCCAATAATAATAATAATAATAATAATAATAATAATAATAATAACCTTGATCAATTCACACAAAAGAATAATACCTAAACATATAAAAGTATATAGAACAAAACCATACCCATCAACTCATTACACTGGAAAATTATAAAGGCATTTTTCTAAGAATTCTGTTCATCCTCATTGGACACATTGATCATAGTATTAGATCTTTTATCCTGAAAGGTAACATAATCCACTGGGGAAAAAAAAGACATGAAAGTAGGAATGGGGAAAGACAAGACATCCCATTTTGGGTGTAATGTAATTCTAAAGAAGTAAACAACCTCTATAAGGACAATCACAAAATACTGGTTAGAGACATTGACCATGACTGCAAAGGACAGGAAAATCTCATGTTCAGTTTAAAAATTAACAATGCTCAGTTTCATACTATATAACACAGTGAATTCAGTACAATCACCATCAAAATATAATTGTTATTCTTCAGAAGCAAAATCCAGAATTCTATATGAAATACAAAAAATACATTCAAAATCTAAAGTAATAATGGGCAAAATGTTCAAACGTGGAAACAACATCTAGTTTTAAGACATTGTAACTGAACCTACAAAATTTGGCAATAAAAGCAGATTGAACAAAAGAACAGAATTAGGACCCAATAAATTCACATATCTACAGTGAACTGATTTTTGACAAAGAAGGAAAAACTTATGTTTAGTAAAATACAGCCTCTTCAAGAAATAATGCTGTAAAAACTAGGCATAGATATGTAAAGAGCTCACACCCAGTCTTGGTCTGATAAGTACTAATCTAATTTTGATTTATTATATTTTATTATTTTTATAGGATTCAAAAGACAAAATCAGAAATATTGAAGTTTCTGAGGAGACAAATATTGAAGATCTGAGATCAATCACCAGGAACAGAAATGGGTATACATGTATACTCATATACAACACATGCACATAAAATAAAAGTTAAAAGACAGTATCGTAAATAATTAGAAATTTATTTTAATGGTGTTATAGCATAAAGACAAATCTGTTCATCAATAAATTAGAAAGATGTTATAAAGGAACAGATTTATATTGATTTAATGTATAATTTGTATATAATTAAAATATATTGAAGCTCTAAATTTTCCTAAGTAAATCCCACTGTGACTTATGTAATCTTCAATGTAACTTCAAAGATAATATTTATGGAATATTTATACATGCCAAAAGAAATGTAAAGAGAAAATGAATCACTTAAAAATGTGTCCAAAATCTCAAAGGAACACATGGAAGTGGGAAACAGGGAACTCAAAAACTTAGACAAAGAAAACAGTACTTTTTATGTAGCATCAGGAGCAAGTCATACATGTCTGTTATACGTCTTTTCAGCTTCCATGAAGTTATGTGGAAACATCACAGATGGTACAGGTAAAGGAAACCGCAAGCTGTAAGGAAAGCGCTGTCTGTCTCTGCTGGTCACCTGTAAGGAAAGCACTGTCTGTCTCTGCTGGTCACCTGTGAGAAGACAGCGAGAAAACCATCAGCAACAAAATGAACCAACATAAAAAGTGATTATAGTCAGGCTTCAAGATTCACAATGAGTATCTAAAAGTCAACTGCCTCCTTGTATTCTAGCAACAACCAAGTTAGAATTTGTAGTGTAAAAAAGTTGTCATGTTATCACTCTTGAAAAATGAAATGCTTACATGTACAAATAGCAAAATACACATAACTAAGATGAAGAAGGCAACAAAAACTGAATGTTTTATATTCTTGGATAGGAATATTCAATGCTATCAATGCATGAGTTCTTGCTAACTTGATTTATAGTTTCATTGAACTCTCAATAAAAGCCTACCAAGTTTTTTGGGGAATATCAACAAAAGGATAGTAAAGTTTATATGAAGAGTGTAAAAACTCAGAATATTGGGCACAGTGTTTTAAATGAATAAAGGCAGAGAATTGACACTACTCCACTTCTAGACTTAAAGTATGGAAATCCAAATGGTATAGTATTATGATTGCTATGATATAAAAGCCAGGAATATATGCATAAAAACTGACCACAACTGAGAAAATTTAATGCAGTACCACAAAAACTAATAAGTGCTGTTAGAATAACTAGACAGGCTTCGGCAGATTAAAAATATATAGTTGCAAAATTAAAGTTTCAAATATTAATGAAAAATTAAATGGTACTTTCCCATAGACATTCAAGCTTTAATTTATTATTAATTAAAAAAATACAATGGTGACTTCTCAAGCAAAAATAATGAGAGAGGAAAAGTAATCGGAGGAGAAAATAAACATAAACTTGCCAGGAACTGGGCAAAATCCAGAAAACATCTGATCATGGGGTGTCCTGCCCCAGGAGA
>CACVCL010034482.1:0-40188 GCA_902729485.2 Mus minutoides
CCCCCCATACACGCACCCCCCATACATGCACACATTCTCTCTCTTTTCATATTTCTGCCTATTAAGTGTTTGTTGTACGAATGGACTCAACTTCCCCGCCCCGCTCCTCTACTTACTTCCTGTTCTAATTATTCGGATCTTCCTTCAAATCCAGCCATTTGCATACATGGATGTACCCATCTTCTCATCCGCTTGTTGCTGCTTTCAAATCAAGTGAAGCACATTCCTGCCTAAGTTCTCTGCTGCGTGTGACATTGCTCCCTTTCTCGACTAGTCTGTCTTGGCTGACGGTTGCTCTTTAGCATTCAGCAGACCAAACTGCATACCTCACTTTACTGTGCTCTGAAGAGAGCACAGGACCAGCAGGGGACTCACTGCCTTCCCTGGTTAACATGGAGGTTATGGTTGTACTTTTGAGAGAAGTAACATTTGTGTTGAGCTTGCTGTCAGCAAAGCTTACAAGTCTTCATCTTGTGACTTTTTGAGGCTACATTTTTCTCCTTTCAGTAATACTCCTTATAATACCAGGCAATCTACAGAGTTTGTCCAGTTCTCTGAATATTTCTTACCATGATATTTATCTAGATTTGAGGAAAGGAAGAAGAGTTCTAGACATCCATCAGAATTAAAAGAAAAATTATTTAGTCTCTTTTTTTCCAAAAAAGAAAATAATAAACTCAGTCTTGTGGATGAAGAAATTAAGGCTCATAGGGACTGGACTATCTTGTTCAAATTATATGTACTAGCATTTGAATGTTGGCATACTTTTTTACTATTTTATTAGGTTCTTAGATCTCTTACCCAACCCCTCAACACTAGGTAAGAAAGAAAGAAGGTTAGAGTGGAAAGGGAACATAGACCTCTATAGGCTACTTCCCGCTGATTAAGGTTGTTGGGTTCCTTGGGACAAGTCCAATCTTCATCATCAGGATATCAGCAGTCCAACAAATGAGAAATAGCAAACGCAGTGAACTGGCAGCACAGAGGGAAGCAGCAGCCACCACAGGCCCTCTCAGGGCTCTCATTTATACCCTCTCTAGTGTGCCCAGAAGTAAACTATCTGCAGCTGAAATCTCTCTCTCTCTCTCTCTCTCTCTCTCTCTCTCTCTCTCTCACACACACACACACACACACACACATACATACACACACAGAGAGAGACAGAGAGAGAGAGACAGAGAGAGAGAGACAGAGAGAGAGAAAACAAGAAAATCATAGTTAATGGCTGTGAATAAAGTGAGGCAGCCCCATATCCCACACCTGGGATCAAAACAAAAATGTATTCCCATAACATAACTGTGTTTTTAAAGAACCCACAACTCTCTATGTTTGTTGGCGTGGAGGGTAGGGGAGCCAATCACCTTACTCGCTCATCCTTAAGCTGAGAACTGGATCAGAAATTATTTTTGTCAGGCTCTAGCTTGGAAACAGGTTGTGTTCCTGATTATTGCATACATATACTACTACACTTACCAGAGAATTAGCCACAAATCTGATGAGCCTTTAACAGATGTTACGAAGGACACACATGACTGTCCTGAAAGCAGCACACTGCACCCGGCCCCCAAACCTCACCTCTCTCCGGGAAACACAGATTCACAGGCCTGGAGTGCAGTGAGACTGCTCAGAGAGTTTCAGAGGTTTTTAACTTTCAGCTCAGAGGTTGTTAAGAGAGATTTTTACAGAGGATAAATCTCCGTTAAAAAAAAAGTAATATCAATAAATGTAGACTGCCTGGCATTGCCCTGTCCTGATGGGCATTATCAGTATCATCAGACTCAGATCTCCAGAGGAGGAACAAGAGGAAGCATGGAGATGTGCTTCTGTAGCTGATGCCACATGGTACCAACTAACACACACACACACACACACACACACACACACACACACACACACGGAAACACACACACACGGAAACACACACACTTAGACAAAAAGTCATCAATCTTTTTAAATACTTCAGGCCATAGGGTAGTGTGTCCTCAACTATCTTAAAGGCAGAAATAGACTCACATGGGCAGCTAGTGGTCAGCATCATTCCCCTGCTGCAGGGCAGCCAGGGCTGTCACTCCCCCTCCACAGGGCAGCCAGGACTGTGTTTTGGGTTTGCCAGAGCCTTCTTAGAGGCAGCACTTGTTGCTCTTGTCAGCATTTCTTGCTCTCAGCCGACTGGTCGGGTTACACATGCCTCCCTCATTCAGATAACGTGGCCAGCATGTGACTTGGACACTGGCCTCATGCTGTTGGGATTCGTTATGGGAAACTCGTTTTGGAAGCAGCATTCAGACAGTGCACGTTATTGGAGCTACCCTGCCTTGTTCCAGTGTCAGCAGCCAGGATACCTGCTGCTCTGTGGGAATAAGCTGGCTGCTTATGTTTCAGGCTTCAGCTTTGCCGTTGTGCAAAATGAGACGATAATGAGGATTATATAAGTTAATACACTGGAAGCATCTATATTAATTATCTATTTCTTCCTAACAATATTACCATAAATCTAGCAGCTTAAACCATATACATGTATTATCTCTCAGTTTCTGTATATTAGGATATTAACATGGCTTATCTGCCTTCCCTGGGGTCTTACAAAGCAGGAGTGTTATCTGAGGCTTGACTGAGGAGGGCTCTGTTCCCAAGCTCACTCAGTCTATTATCAGACGTAAGTTCAGAACTTCAATCCTTTGTCTTCCAGAGGTCACCTTCAGCCCTCATCCCTGTCTACTACCCCACTGACCACAAAGGAAGGAAGTCACCAGGAGAGTGGGCATTGAAGTCAGCTCATAAATGATAACATACATGTGAAACCTTTGCAAATCCTCATGGTTAGGCACGAGTCACAGGCAGTGCTGATATCCACAAGTTGGTGGTTTACCATAGCTGTAGGCCACGCCCATAACCACAGATAGGATTTTGGGAGGGGGGGTTATACCACACCCATATCCACAAGGTGGAGTTTTAGCACAGCTGTAACCAAAGTACCCACCAGGTACATCCTAAGGAAGGAAAGAGCTATATGGGTTTATAGTTTATCAAGGTTTTCAGTGCTAATGTGGTTCTGCCTGAAGCTCCCTCCTGCTGCTGATGCTAGCTAGCTAGGTCCCACTACCCTTCAAACAGCACCACAGCCTTGGACCTGAGCATCCTAAACCAGATCCATTGGAAGACGTTTCAGATTTAACCCGTAAGTGTAGGGATAACATCAGGGGGTTGGACATAGGAGCTTGGGACCACGGAGGACCAGAAGACTGTGTCTACTACAGCTTATGAAGTCAGTCATGGAGAGTGCTTCACACTGGTAGTTAGCCACTGGAGCTGATGCCTAAGTTGGTCTCTCACCTGGGAGGGTGTGAACCAGTCAGACAGGATACAGATGATGGTTGTAGGTACACAGGAGGAAACCAAGTGCAGGTGACTTGGAATCAGCAGACTCTAAAGGTCACCTGAGACTTTTGTTTGTTCCGCTGCCAAGCCTGGTGAAAGAGCATCCTCCTCCCCCAGTCTCCTGAAGCATCCTCCTCCCCCAGTCTCCTGAAGCATCCTCCTCCCCCAGTCTCCTGAAGCATCTTTCCATGGACATTGGTGTCTCTCCTGCCGTGTGTTCTTTCCTGACTGTCTCTGCTACAGAGAGAGTAGGAGCACTCTGTGTGAGTTTCTCTGAGAAGGCCAAGAGTTACCTCCATACTTTAAGAAGTAGAAGTACTTTTGTTCTCTCCTGTGACAGGCAGGTCTCATATCCTCAGGAAAGAGTCCTGCCTGGGCTCTGTTTCTTTCTGTACCTCTCAAAATCCCTAACCAGATTTGTGTGCCTACATTGCACACAAAGAGACCACATGCCATCTCCTGGGAAAGACCCCATGACAGATTTGGCTTCTGGGCTACTTAGTTCAGCTGCTAGTAGTTCTGGGCTACTTGAACCCATTGAAGTCTCTCTTGGGTTCGTTCTTATACCTCCATTGTACACATACTAAAACTGATAAATGTAAACTTTCTGCTCTGCACCCCTGCCCTGGAAGAAGGCTGATAAGGCTCAACTGGGGATGGAAGTGCAGAATCCAGATATGTGCTTCTTATTCAGGAGAAGTTATTTATTGGAAACATACATGGGCTTGCATATTAAGTTTTATAAGTTCGTAGTGTAGTCCTGGGTCTTCATTAAGTCTTTTAAAAAATGTAACGCTAAACCAACATGTAACATGTAAACAATTATTCCCTGAATCCTGTTCATATTTACATGGGTTCTTCAGGCCTGGGGAGGGCATGTGAGGGTGTCTGAGGACCTTTATACTTATGCTAACCACTAAATATTAAATATATAATAACCACAATGCCACCCTGTTGTTTCTTTAATTTAAGCAATTCCCCAGCAGGATACAGAGGTGTTAATTGCTTTTTCACGTCTTTGGTTGACAGGTATGTCCTTTTCCACCTAGGTAAGAGGAGCAATTATTGTAATGCTCTTGTGGGCTTGGTGCGATATTCTTTAATGGTTGGTAAAGGCATTGTGCTTTTAAAGGGAAACTGTCCTCCATTCTGTCCGTGTGTGCAGACAAGAGCAAACAATGTGTTCAGACCACATGATGAAACTGTTGGAGGAGAATGAGCAAATGAAACAAAAACTGAAGACAGAAATAATATACGTTCAGGAAAGACGTATCCAAATTTCAGATAAGAGAAAACACCCTCTAATATATTCCCAGATCACTGAATTGAACAGAGATTGAAACAAGGATAGCCCTTTTATCTATATACTCAGAAAGATAGATATATTTTCCCGGAATTTTAAAACAAAATATCATGCTCTGGAACTAGTGTGGACTTCCAAACAGGAGTTTGACAAGTTGCTAACTCAATTCGAATCACAAAATATTCCTTTATCCAGTGTGTGAAAGTCACTTTCACAAAACACACTGGCAAGGCAATTTGTTTTAATGTTTCACATCTACGTTCAAGAAGCAAAAGAAAAATAGACTTAGAGCTCCTTGCTAGAATCCGGAGCTTTCTTTTGATAAGACATCACATTGGAGGTTGGGTCAGTCCCTGTTAAGCCAGGTCATTGTGAAAAGAAGGTTGAATTTGAAATTACAGCCAACATTTATAAGTTCAAACATATTTTCCTGGTGTGGGCCCTTAGGCAAGTTCTCTGTCCTTGGAAATCTTCATGTGTTTCATCTTTGGAATCCTGGATTTTGATCGGAATCAAGTGCATGTGTGTACAGGGTATGTTAAGTGCTATACAGATGGAGAAGTCATTAAAGCGAAGGTGGTCAACCTGTGGGTCATGACCCCTTTGGGCATTGAATGACCCTTTCACAGGGTTTGCCTCTGAGATCTCCTGCATATCAGATGCCTATAGTATGAGTCATAACAGTAGCAAAATTACAGTTATGAAGTACAACAAAATAATTTTATGGTTGGGATCATCATAATATAAGAAACTGTCTGTATAAAAGAGTCACATTAAGAAGGTTGAGAACCACTGCTAAAGGAAGATGTAGGCTTTGTGGCATCTGAATGCTATGCCAGTTGTGAACACAAAAGTACTCTTCAAAATGGAGGAAACCTTACAAAGATATGGGTATGTCGCTGGCATCTTTCCCAAGATGTTGGGAGATGCCTGTGCCAGATAAATTCTCAAATGTGTGTCTGTGGCTTCCCTGGTGAGTTATTATCACAGACTACAGAGTGCCAGAACTGGGAATGACTGCACCTGCCAGTGGACACGCTTAGATTACAGTATTAGAAAATTCACAACATCTTCTGTGGAAGAGCAGGAGAGAATGCCGATGAAAACGGATAAAGACAAGACTAGAGGCTCAGGGCTATACCTATTTGATCTCTTCCTCCTTGGGTGCTTTGAAAATCTCACTTGAAAATGGAATTGAGCTGGAGAGATGGCTCAGTGGTTATGAGCACTGACTGCTCTTCCAAAGGTCCCAAGTTCAATTCCCAGAAACCACATGGTGGCTCACAACCATCTGCAATGTGATCTGACGCCCTCTTCTGGTGTGTCTGAAGACAACTACAGTGTACTCATATACATAAAATAAAGAGATCTTTAAAATGGAATTGGGGAAAACATGCTATATTCCAACTCTCATAAGCCCCATGCTCTTGCTCATCTATACTTTAAACATCTGTGAAAAGAAGAAGCATTTTATAGTTGTTCCTAAGCCTGTAGATTTGGTGACTCCATCAGCGTTTCCCATGATGGCTTGGTTCAGACTCTTGGTGATGAAATTCTTGGTGAGGTAATCACACTTGGGTTTGCAGGCTCTCAGGAACTGTCTTCTACCCAGTAAACCATCCCAGAAGCCCCTAGAGAAGAAGGAACCTTAGGGAGCCCAGTTCTAGTTAATAGATCTACAACACAGCCTCTACAAACCCAAGGCTCAGAGCGTACTGAGGAAGGGAAAGTAGAAAGATGGAGAGGAACAGGATGCCTGCTGCTGGACAGTGTTTCCTAGAAACAACAGAGATGTTGTATCCAGAAAATCTCCACAATGTGGTTGCCTACACAAGACCTTCATGATGATTGGACCAGTTGACAAGCCAAGAAGGGGATTGTGTGAATTTCAAAAGATCCATCTCTGCTTGAAGAACCACAAACAAGCAGTGACTACCACAATAGGTTATCCAATCCCCACCACTCGGCCCAAAGCACATAGACATGTGGGCAGCAGTGTGTGTGTGTGTGTGTGTGTGTGTGTGTGTGTGTGTGTGTGTGTGTGTGTGTGTATACGCGCGCTCCCATGTGTGTGCAGTGTGTGTATGTGTGCAGTGTGGTGTAGTTTGCTGTGTGTGTGTAACGATAATAATTATAGAAGAGATTAATCCAAGAGAGAGTTGGTGAAGAGAAGATTTGGAAGGGGAAAGGAGGGGTGGAAATGATGTAAGCATAGTGAGCCCATGTGTAACATTGTCAAAATCAGTTAATGCTAGCACCTGGGAGGCAGAGGCAGGCAGACCTCTGTGAGTTCAGAGATAACCTGGTCTACAAAGCTTTTAGATTAGCCTTGCCTACATAGTAAAATTCTGTTTCAAAAAAAAAATTCAACTTTTATTTTAAAAGTATAGCACCACAAACTGGAGAGAAAACACTTAAACTGTAAGCTTCTAAGGGCGTGTCACCATGATAGTAAGAATCAAAACGTGCCAGTGAGGCTCGTCAGCTTGAAGGAAAACCCAAGAAACAAAAGCTGAGTGCTGGCCAGACAATGCTACACCACCAGGTTCCTCATGCCCAGAAAACAGCATTTAAAGAAACTGTGGATGGCTAATGCTGGTTCTGACGGTGAGCGCAGAAGGAGGGTTTTCAGGACATACCATGGCTAATTTATTTCACTTGCTTTTCCTGCTCTTGTACATACTTTGAATTCTTTACTGAGTATAAAATCTTTAAACTTTGAGCAATAAGACAGCATTATATTATAATTTAATTGACAGCATAGTCTTTTTTTATCAAAATGCTAAATGAAGTATATCCTTTAAACGTGGTGGTATTTTGAAGTGAATGGACTTCAAAGTGAAATTCACTTTCGTTTCTGATTTTTTTTTTCAGTTCAGAGATTAAGGCACAGTAAGGCCTTTCGTGACTTGCCCAAGGCAATATGGATGGTTTACCTAGGACATAATAAAACATGAGTGAATATTTTTCAAAGTGCAATCTCTCATTTGCCCCCAAACCAAGCCTTTGATTTGATAATTACCATTGATTATATGATTATGATTTTAACTTCTTAATATATTTATTTTTTACTTGAACAAAAATTTATTGAGTGCTATGAGTTTGCCCTTTCTTCCTTGATAATCAAGTGTTTAGCATTTAGCAAATAATGGATATTCAAGGAGAAGTTGGATGGAAAAATGAATGGGTGAGTGGGTGGATGGATGGATGGATGGATGGATGGATGGATGGATGGATGGGGTAGATAGATGAGGTGGATGGATGGATGGATGGATGGATGGATGGATGAGTATATGGATGGGGTAGATGGATGAGGTAGATGGATAGATGGATAGATGGATGGATGGATGGATGGATGGATGGATGGATGGATGATGGATGAATGGAATGGTATAATATGGGTTAAGATGCCTGAAATGTTTCACATATAGAATGAAGTAAGGGATCGTTTTATTTGGGTGAAGTAATAAACACAGGGTTGAGATAGCTATATTGATGGGCTTATCTGTTAATTCCTATGCTGTTTATCCTAATGATGAGAAACAATATAGAGTTTGGTTTTGTTTGTTGTGGTTTTTAATATGTAAATCAGAAGAAAAGAGCTGGCCTTGGCTGGGGCTCAGGGGAGAGTGACGTTCTTCTCCCTGTTAGTGTAGAAGCCAAAAGTAGGGCATGAGAGCTGTCCTTGCTATGGCCAAAAGTAGGGCATGAGAGTTGTCCTTGCTATGGCCAAAAGTAGGGCATGAGAGTTGTCCTTGCTATGGCCAGCCTAGTCTGCTCCAGTCTAGCCTCCCAGTGGGCCTTAGGCATGGTTGTAATAAAATGCAACCATTGACTGACTGCAGCTGACCTCTAGGTCTGCTGACCCGAGGAGCACTCTCAGGGGTCCCTTGGTGCGTCCTCTTGGTTATCTGCAGTGACCACACTATTTGTTCCTATCTGTTCCTTTGTTTGAAGTTGATCAATTCTCAGAAAACAATGTGAATATATGACAAGTGCATACCCCTGACATACGGCGTCTGTAGCAGACTAAGATGACCAACTTAATGTTGCTATGGTGAGGAGTCAGCTTAGACCGTAGCGCTCAGTCCTTTCCCAGGAGCACCTTGGTTATGCACTCTTGCGCCTACCTTCTGATGACTCTGAAAGTGTCTGGTGTTCTCTTTGGTCAAGATTCATCTCTGTGCACGTAAAACAGGTACAGAGTCTGCTGAATGAAGGAACCTGATTCTTAAGTTCCCTGGAATGGACTGTTACGTTCTTCACAGTGTTGTTTTGAAAACTAAATTAGGTAATGGGTGCTGAAGTGTCTTGAAGAGCATAAACTGCTTGAAAATATTGGGCCAGTCTCTCAAAATATCAGGGTTCTTTTGGGTTTTTGTTGTTGTAGTAGTTGTTGTTTTGTTTTGTTTTGTTTTTGAAGAAAAAAAAGTATCTTTTCACCAGAGGTTATGAATATGTGAATTCTCAGGTATCTGTGGAAGGAATAGGCCAAATGAATATATCAGATTCTGTCACCAGCTCGTTGAAGGAGTTGCCCAGTTTGATGTCAGAGGGAGCTCAAAGCATTTTCTTTTCAGCTGTTCTGGAAGAAGCACTAACCGGGGTGTGTAGCCAGCCCTCTTGCAGGCAGTAGCTCTGCCTCCACTGCAGAGGGTGGGTTCCAGGCATGTGCTGCAGATCTGATCGTGTCTGTGTGTCTTGGATTCATCCTCCTGTGTGTTTCTTTCTCCCCACCTATCCTGCTAGATAAGACACATCTCCCATCTCCTATTGCTCGACTGAACTTTAAGACCAGAGAATCTGTCCTTTTAACTTGGGGTATTGTTCACAAGTGGCTATCCTACCTGAAGGGTGGCACACATTATTTTCTCTAACCACACTTCAAGAATCAAGCTTTGGTAGCTTCTTTTCTCTTAGATGGAGACAAGAGAAAGAATACAAGTTAATTTCCTGTTTCTATCTAAGGAGCCTAAAGATCAATTATACCTCTGTGACTTACAAGGTACTTCCCAGCACCACAGGTTGGACGGTAACTCTCCTTTAGACGCCCAGGCCCTGCCGTGCACTGAGCACACATCACTGGGGTCCTTAGTACAGGCGTTTGTCTCAGACATTTAGAGTGTGAACTGCAGAAAGGTAAAGGTGGGGACTATTAGTCTTTGCCACGTTAGCTGCTGCCACGGAGGCTGGCCATTACAGATGGTCAAAAAATGTTTTTTTGAGTGGAAACAGTCCACAACTAGCAATAAGAATGTAGCTATCTTCCTTGGGGGACCATTGAAGAGCAAGAGTAATTTCAACGCTAGCCTGGTCAATTGCTGGAGTTTTTAACTCAGGATACCCACTTCTCAATTATGTCAACAGCTTGCACCAAGAGGTTTAACCACTTGGAAATAAAAGTCACTTTTTTCAAAAGGAAACTGCTCGGAGCTCTTTAAGGCAGTACAATTACTGTATCTCCTGCTTGGGGTGTGTGTAGGGGGGGTGTTTGTTTGTTTGGTTTTGGTTTTACATTCCAGTCATTGCCCCTCTGCTGGACCTCCCTCCCACAGTTCCTTATCCATTCCTTCTCCTCTTTGTCTCTGTGAGGGTGCTCCCCCCACCAGGCCACCCCCTTCCCTGGGGCCTCAAGTCTCTTGAGGATTAAGTTCATCTTCTTCCACTGAGACCAGACCAGGCAGACCTCTGCTATATATGTGCCAGGAGCTTTGAACCAGCCTGGTTGGTGGCTCAGTCTCTGAGAGTGCCCTGGAGTCTGGATTAGTGGAGCCTTGAACCAGCCTGGTTGGTGGCTCAGTCTCTGAGAGCGCCCTGGAGTCTGGATTAGTAGAGCCTTGAACCAGCCTGGTTGGTGGCTCAGTCTCTGAGAGCGCCCTGGAGTCTGGATTAGTGGAGACTGCTGGTCTTCCTATTTGGTTGCCCTCCCCTACAGCTTCTTTAATCCTTCCCCTAATTCAGCCATAGGGGCTCCTGACTTCAGTCCAGTGGTTGGGTGTAAGTATCTGTGTCTGCCTCAGTAAGCTGCTGGAAGGGTCTCTTAGAGGACAGCCATGTCATGTCTGTAAGCACATCCTAGCATCAGTAATAGTGTCAGGCCTTGGTGCCCCCCAAACCCCCATGAGCTAGAGTTGGGCTGGCCATTGGACTGCCTTTCCCTCAGTCTCTTCTCCATTTTTGTCCCTACAGTTCTTTTAGACAGGGCCAGTTCTGGGTCAGAAATTTTGACTGTGGGTTAGTAACCCAGTCTCTTCACTTGAGGCCCTGACTAGCTACTAGAGATGGACTCTTTGAGTTCCCTCTCCCCAATATTGGGTGTTTTAGCTGAGGTCACCCTCATTGAGTCCTGAGGGTCTCTCAGTCCCAGAACTCTGGTACTTTCTAGAGACCCCCGACCTCAGGCTGCATATTTCTATTCATTTTCCTGGCCCTCTGGGCTTCTCTCCTGTGCCCCCCTCAACCTGATTTTGTTCCCCCTTTCCCTTCTCCCTCCCCTCCTCCACCCAGGTCCTTCCCTCACTCTTCCTCTCATGTTTCCTCCTTCTAAGTGGGATTAAAGCATCCTCACTTGGGCCTTTCTGTTTGTTACACTTCTTACGGGGTCTATGGGTTTTATCCTAGGCATTTCTGTACTTTTGGGCTAATATCCACTTATCAGTAAGTACATACATATGATAATACATGTGATAATACATGTGATAATACATGTGATGATACATGTGATAATACATGTGCTTTTGGGTCTAAGTTACCTCCCTCAGGAGGATATTTCTAGTTCCATCCATTTATCTGAAAAACACTTAATGTCCTCCTCGTTCTTAATGGCTGAATAGTATTCCATTGTGTAGACGAACCGCATTTTCTGTATCTGTTCTTCAGTTGAGGGACATCTGGGTTGTTTCCAGCTTCTCTTATGTCTAAATATCCATCCAGAGGCCATAGAACTGGAGGAATTTGAGGTCCATGGGCCTCATCTTCTCTCTGATGTCTTCTGACATATTTTCATTCAGATTCTAAAGTTGAGTAGGCTTGGGCACTCCATGATGGCCTTGAACTCGTCACTCACAGGCATACCTGTTAGCTGGTGGTTGCTCTTTGATTGACACTTTTTTCAAACATGCTACTGGAGAGCCACAGTTCTTCCCTTTTCTAACACTGTATCGCTTCAATACAGTCTCATGTATGGTGACCCAAACCATAAAATTATTTTATTGCTACTTCACAACTGCAATTTTGCTGCTGTTATGAATTATAATGTAAATATCTGATATGCAGGATATCTGATATGCAGTCCCCCCCCCCCCGAAAGAGTCATCACCCACCAGGTTGAGAACCACTGCTTTAACGATCCTAATTTCTTAAGTGGGTTTTTGACTTTTGATAGGCTATAGAAGATTCCCTACTTAAGAATTAATTCTTCTTAAATTACTTTAAAGGGTTTTTTTTGGATTGAAAATCCACAATTTTCAATATATTCTCCAAGTAGTCTGTGACTTCACACAAGATTAAACATCATGGGTATTATATGTAAAGATTTGGCATTGTTTATTCTTGGAATATTCCAAATAATGATAATTTGAATAATGCCATGGACAATGTATAGTAAACACTCTAAGACAGGTGCTATTGTAAATTGTTCATAAGAACTTATGCACACATGCATACACACTCACACAAACATTCTAACACACAACATATACATTCACTCACACACACATACATTTACAAACACGCAAATTCACACACTTATTCATACAAACACACTAACAAACACAAATTCACACACATACTCATTCATACACATACATTCACACTTTCTCACATTCACATTCTCATACATTCACTCACATACACGTACATTTATAAAGACAGACACACACACACACACACACACCCATCAGAATTAATCTTGCCAAAAAGGAGTTGATCTGAATACCTTATATATTAAGGGGTTACAGATTTTCACATTTACTTCCACATATTTGGACCCTCCTTCCCCGTTTCTTGAAATACTCTAAGAATAAAAAAATACAGCAATGAATCTGGCTGTCCCTGTCACTGCTGAGATCAGTCCTGAGCATAATTGTAGTTCATATGGAGACTCAAGCTGGCTATTTATATGCTATACATTCACTAATCTAATTTACACTGACTCCCAGAGGATGGGAGAGTTTCTGCTATAATCCTTCGTGTTTCCACACAGCAGTGGATGGTGCCCACAGACCTTCTTCTGCTGGGCTGCGGCGAGAACTGAGGCTGAACGCGCAGCTGTTCATCACGGGAAACCAGCGTTGGTGCCCGCAGCCTCTCCAAACCAAACAATGCTAGGGAGAGCTTGAAATGAGCACTGGAAAGGGCATGTGTTCATTTCCTGAGAGGGATATGCTTCCTAGTGACTTCAATAAAAGTAATTTACAGAGAAAAACCAACAGCATGAGCAGTAATCATCTTTCTAAACATCATACATATGCCCATAGTATTGTGATATGAACCGAAATTCACGTTACCAGGGCATTTAAACTACTACTACCATTACTAATAACAACAACAGTAGCAGTCATCTTTGGCATGGGTGGCCAGTGTTGCCACCACCGCCGCCGCCACCACCACCACCACTATCGTGTAAGCTGAGGAGAATAGCTGTCTGCCCCTCCTCTGTCTTGTTGCTACTGTCCCATTGGGCTGTAATTCTGTTAGCCACAAGCCAGGGCTTGCTACCAATGAGTCCATTCACTCAACAGGTGCCAGGACACATCTGCTAATGTAACAGCCACCATTACCCACTCGAAGGACGTGGAGGGAACCACAGACAATCGCTGACCCCAGCATTTCCGAATTTGTGACTTCCTCCTGGGAGATTTGATCAATAGTGTTTCTCCTTCTCTGCCCCAGGTTTTGGTTTGGGCTTTTTGTTTTTGTTTCTTTCTCTCTTTTTTTAGTCTTTCTTTTAATCTATGCAATTGATTAAACCTATAGAGGCAAAGCACCTCACCAGCATGTTTGCTGAACATGCTTCCTGTTGCTTTTATTACTATGCCTTCTGTCTTAATGCTATGCCATAGAAAGAGGGTCTTATGGACTACGTTGGGATGTACAAGACACCCCAAGTCAAGGTTAGAGAGATGGCAAGAGGGCAGTGATCAACACTAACTGGTCTTCCAGAGGATGTAGGTTTAGTACCCAGAACCCACATGCCAATTCACACTATGTGAAACTCCTGTCCCATGGTTGCTGTCTCCAAACTTTCTCCAGACCCTAGACATGCATGTAGTACACAGACATCCATGCAGACAAATTATCCATACATATAAAATAAAACTTAAAATATTAAAACTACCTAAAATAAAACTTTCTTCATAATTTCAGCATCACGAGTTTCCCTTGTATGATTCCGGATACTTGTGCTGACTTCAGTCCCTCACCACCGTGAACTTCCCACCACTTTCTCAGGCCCCTTTCTCAAGTACAGACACTGATATGCACAAGGTAAACCTGAATCCATCTCTAACTCAGGAATTCCTCTTCATCGGTGTGCTCTGGAGTCTGTGCCCTCTGCATAAACATTGAAATGTCTCCTTTCTCACCTTGCCTGTGTGGAGCATAGTCAGCCACCTGGAACCAGATTTATCTGACTGTGCTGTCTGGGCATTTGTCTAAACTCTAACCCTTGGCCTTCTGTGAATGGAAAATGAGCTGCTGTCCTTGAAATGCTGTGGCTTTCAGGAAATCTCTTCTTACTGCATCGGCTGGATGCAATTATGCTGGAATAAATAATCTTGGGCAGAAGTATCCAAACTTTCTCCGTTCATGAAATCCTTGGAGTCTTGGTAATTTCGGATCATTCAAATGAAGTTCCAAAAGTTAGTCTATGTAGGTCCAAATAATACAGTGTACATTTTCTCCCAATGACTTATTAATTATCTGAAAAACATAAAACAAAGGTGACTTCACATTCAGGTAACCCTAGTATTTTGTAAAGGTTTGTGTGTTTGTTAAACATTCTACATCTTCCCACACCCTCAAACCAAATTAACATCTGCAGTCTCAATTCCTCTTCCAGACCAGTTATCACGTAGTCTTGCTTTGATCATAGCATCCACAAGAAAAATCTCTGCTTCAGAATAATAATCTATCAGCAAAAGCAATATATTATTAGTTGCTTAAATAGTAGGTGCCATTGCTTCCGACAGTAAATGTGTCCGTGTTTCCCTCAAAGAGGTAAAATCTCTCATAATAGTGCTCTAACCATGATATCTGCAATGTCTCCTCACACAGTTTGTCAACCAGAATCTTAGGACAGTTTCAAAATGGAGGAAAGAAAGCAGAGGCCCATGATTCTTAGGGAAACCTCCCTCTGCTGATAGGGAACACGGCCTTTGAATGGATATAAGCAGAAATTACCCCATCGTATTTCAGCTACTATTCTTTGCAATTGTTATTGTTGCTACAACAGAAGTCAGTATAGTAAATGTGTGTACACCACTACACCAACTTTCCAAGAGCTGGTTTTGACCCAGAAGTAAAATGTATTTTATTCAGCCCCAACTATTGCTTCGTGCTAACATTAGAAGAACCTTTTCTAAAGTTCAAGTCTGGGAAATTCCCTTTGCTTCCCAGTCTTTTCCCAGCAGCCTCACCTCAAGCATGCACCAACTCTTATACTAGTATATTGCAGGTTTGACAAGGTGTTTGAATAACCTGGAGCTTAAAAAAATGCCAGTTCTCATATGAATGGACATGGACAAATTCTTGAAGAACACAAACACCATACCACCCACTATGAAACAGATAATTTGAGTAGTCTTAACACTGTTAAGGACACATTGAACTTGTGAGTTTTAAATTTTCTGAAATCTGCCAGTCTACATGGCTTAAATGGAAAAAATTTGCCAAATATTAAAAAATAATTAACAATTCTATACAATATCATCTAGATAATACAGGAAATGTATCTCCTGATTCATTTTAGATAGCTAATATCATCCTGATATCAAAATGGAAGACAACACAAAAACATATAAAATATGCAGGTCACATCACTCCTGCGTGTGAATAGAGGAATTATTAATACAAGTTTTAGCACAAGAATTCAACAACTTGTTTTTAAAATCATATAATGGGATCAAGAGGAATTGATTTAGAAATTCAAGGTTTACTCATTACTAGAAAAATCTCTCACTGTAGTTCAATATATTATCAAGTTAAAAATAAAGATCATATTTATCAGTGCAAAACAACTGAAAAAATGTGACATAGTTATGGCTTTAAAAATCTCTTTGAGAAAGTGGGCGGGGCAATAAGGAGCCAACAGGAAAGACAGGGTGAGAGGAGGAAGTGGGCGGGGCAATAAGGAGCCAACAGGAAAGACAGGGTGAGAGGAGGAAGTGGGTGGGGCAATAAGGAGCAAACCGGAAAGGCATCGCTTGTTCTACACCTCATTCATCTATGCTGGCATGAACATCTGAGAGATGCCATTCAGGTGGCGGTGAGACTGTTGGTAACCAGCTCTTACAGCTTGCCCAAGGCAACTCCAGGGTCTGTGTTAGAAAGCAAACAGATGTGAGTTACACACTGGTTCTGCACAGTTGTTTCCATTGGCCTTTCTCTATGTTGTTGTTATCATTATTGGTCTTTTAAGGACCAATAAATAAATAAATAAATAAATATCTCTTTGAAAGTTAAGAATAATGATTAACCTCTGTTTATTTAATAGAGTTTCTAGAGAAAAGGCCTATAGCTTCCATAATGATGAAACCTCAGATGCTTTTTCCCCAACACTGATAAAAGCTCAGGCTGTCCATGTCTCCAGTTTAATTCAACACTGAGTTGGAAGCCCTCACAATACTTAAGAAATGGAAAAAATACTTGTATGTAGAAAAGAAAAGCCCCTATTTGCACATGAATTATCTTTACAAGGCAGATATCATAATGGCCTATAAGGAGATTATATTTTTAAAGGAAACTCACCCAAAACTAACAAATGACTCCTGTAAATCAGAGGATATAATTAATGTGTGTGTGTGTGTGCCTGTTGTATATATAGCTTAGCAAGGAACAATATATATTGAATTCAGTAAAAGAATAGTATTTATGATTACTGAGAAAAGTGTTTAGATGTAGAACTGGCAAACCACAGCATGGAACTTGTATGCGCAAAACTGGGAAACTATGAATGAAAATAACAAGACAAGCCTCAGTAAAAACTGAATAGATTTGCTGTCTTTTACCAAATGAAAAATTCTGGGCACCAAACAATTGAATTGTACAAATCTCAACAGCATTTTATAGCAATACACAAGATTACTTTTTAATTTATATAGAAAAACAAAAGAGCAACTTTTAAAGCTATAAACAAAGTGGGGGAGTCAGTCTATCTACCCAGTTTCCTGATAGTATAAATTTGCAGTAATTAAGGCCCAGGGAAAGTGTTACAGCTCTTTTAGAATTTGTCTAGCAGGTTTTCTGACTTCGGTCGGAAAACCCCTTAAAAAAAAAAAAGGCCCAGGGACACTTACAGGGAAATAATGCATGCAGCAACAAGAACATGTAGGAGACCAAGAAATACAGTATGTCACTACGCCTGACTTGTTTTTGACAAGTGGCAAACACAGTTTAATAAATATGCCTATCTAGAAAATGTCACTGGGGTAATTGGACATCTTTAGGGAAAAGAAATAAAGGATCAAAATTCTATATGAAACCTAATTCAAATTAGGCCAAAGACTTAAATGTAAATTATATTATAAACAATGTAGCACAGAGAAACTGTGTGTCAAACAATAGCAAAATGGTTGACAAATGCAAAGGCCATTAAAGTGGACCAATCAGATCCTACCCGCACTAAGACTGCTTAGCTCTAAGGAAGCCATACGAAGAAGCTGAGAAGAAAATCTAAGACCTGTGAGAGGCATCTGCAAGCTTCCTATTCAGGAGAGGACTCCCACCTATAACACACAAGCACCTCTCAGAACTCAACAGTGAGAATGGTCTAAGTTCTACGTCTAGTTATACACACACACACTTATCCAAGGGCCGAAATAAGTGTTAGTGACAATATCACCTATGTGGTGGGACACAGAGAAATTGAATGATTTGGATATTATAACAGGAGACATAAAGTAGAGGAAATACCCTGAAAGCAGTTGAACGGTTTATTACAGAACTAAATATCAGTTACTATGTGACTTCCAGATGCTACTCCTGGGCATTTATTCCAAAAGGATGAATATTTATGTTCATGAAAACCCATGCATTAATAGTTAGAGTGACGTCATTAATATGAAACCTGAAACACCCAAAATGTCTTTCGACAGTTAACAGTTACACAGACCGTAGCATAGCTTGTTAGACTGTAGATGGTTCTCTCAGGCCACGATGCAGAAAAACAGCTTAGGTGAAACAGTAGAGATGATGCTAAGTGTTGAGGGAGAGGAGGAGGAGGAGGGAGGGAGAGCCAGAGGAGGAGAAGGAGGAGGAGCAAGAGGAGGAGGTGATGGTCAACCCTGAAGGGTTTATTTTCATTCACAGTACATCCATTTATTGAACATTCTTAAAACACCAGAGATACAAAAACAGAGATTACAGGTGGCCAGAGGTTAAGGAAATGATGGCCGTGGGAGGGAAATGGATGTGTCTATAGAAGAGCAACATGCTTATTCCTTATGCTAACCGAATTTTCATGTGCCTTGATTTCATCAATGCTACTGTCCTGGGCATGCTGTCTTACAGCGTGACAAGCTGCTAGCAGTAGATAAAGGCTCCATCACCCTCCTTGTTATTTTTTGCACATTTGACTCTACAATGATCTCAAAGTATAATTAAAAGCTTGATAGAGATACACCATAAAGCCCTGCATAACCGTCAAGTCATGATTCAGACTTCAGGTTGTTGTACACAAGATTTTAAAAATTAATGTTTTGATTAACTACGAAAACAAGTATACTGCAAAGCAATTCCCATCCGCAGGCGCTCCGGCTCAGTTGTTCTTGGCAGAGCCCAGGAATCAGTATCTCTAATGTTCCCCAGTCACTTCAGCACATAGCTCGACTGAGAAACTACAAGGGCCAACACGTCCCAGCAGCCTCAGGCTGTAACACCTCCCCTGCCTCCAGCCCACTACTGGGCTGCCTTCAAGATTTGGTTCTCAGGAACCATCCAGAACACGGCTTTCCCACACTGAGGACTCTCACAGCCTTCACCTACAGTCTCTGCTTACTAGCCATAGCAGTTGGTACCCTAGAATAATCACGACTTATACCCTAGGTTCAGTGATGTTCATAACATTGTAACTCCCTTTTTATTCACCTCCTAAACTTCAGTAACTTCCAGGAAAGCAGGACTAGCTCCCTTTCAGTAGACTAGGCCTAATAATTATTATTTAATAGTGAGAGAACAGTGCCCAGACACCAAGGCTTTCCCAGAACCAAACATTGTCATGGCAACCCTTTGTGCAAAGCAGTATGAAACCTCACTAAGGTGGTAGAAGGTTTGGTTTGGGTTCAGAGTGCACGGTGTCCATTCTGTTATCGTCAGTTTGTTTTGTTTGTCCTATGTGTCCAAGCACATCTAGAGTCTGTGCAATTTGGGGAGTTAGGCACTGAGAACTTTGCTAACCTCTCTGATCCATGCTCCTCTTTCTGAGAGCTGTGTTTGGTCAGGCAACATCTAGTCACTGTACCATGACACGTATCAGAGAAGCATCATGAACAAGCTTAAGCTCCTCCTACTCTTTCCCAGTGTACTGGCTGGTTTTGTGTGTCAACTTGACACAGGCTGGAGTTATCACAGAGAAAGGAGCCTCCCTTGAGGAAATGCCTCCATGAGATCCAGCTGTAAGGCATTTTCTCAATTGGTGATCAAGAGGGGAGGGCCCATTCTGGGTGGTGCCTTCCCTAGGCTGAGTAGTCTTGGGTTCTATAAGAAAGCAAGCTAAGCAAGCCGGGGGAAGCAAGCCAGTAAGTAACACCCCTCCATGGCCTCTGCATCAGCTCCTGCTTCCTGACCTGCTTGAGTTCCAGTCCTGACTTCCTTTGGTGATGAACAGCAGTGTGGAAGTGTATGCTGAATAAACCCTTTCCTCCCCAACTTGCTTCTGGAATATAAACCCTGATTAAGACACCCAGGAATACTAAAGAACAAGCTAAATACCTCTGGAAGTTCCCACAGGACCTCAGCAAGGGTACACATAACTGTTTCTTAGTTATGTCAACTCGGCCCTGGGCCCCAGACATCACATTGAAGCTTTTATTGGTACTATCAACTTTAGAGGTTAATTTAGGAAAAAATGAACACATGTTTATGGTAGGACTTTTACCTGGTTTTTGTTTTGTTTTGATTTTTTTGTTTGTTTTCTAAATAAAACAAGGTAGAGAGCAGTTGAAGAAAACACACATTGATGTTAGCCTCCGATTGTCACATGCACAAATTCACCTGTGCACACTTGCTCTCTCTCTCTCTCTCACACACACACACACACACACACACACATACCACACACAAGACACACAAGGCCATCCATACATTGTCATGCATTTTGAAAAAGTTTGTATTACCAGATTTTTATATTGTTCATAAGATTTTTTTATGATTATTTTTGTGTTCATGCATCATGGCTCTTCTTAAAACTTTCAGGATTTTCATATCTTAAGAAATTGAATGTACAGACCCAAAGAAAAATTAACAAGTAGCTAAATTCCATGCTACCAGTGAGTCTCATGTGGGTCTGTTGAGTAAACAAATGTGAACTTGCCCTTTCTCCTTTCCTTTTTTGAATGATAATTAAATATACTGATGAGGAAAATCTCCAATCTGGAACATTCCCTTCCTTGCCAACCAGGCATCATCTGTTTCCTGGGCTGCTGATAATGTGAGCATGCTATATTTGCAGTGCACAGTCTTCTTCTTTGAGGAATGATCTTTCCTATTAAAATCACAAAGGAAAGAAATGTCTGGTACACCTCAACTTGCCCAAGTCCCCTGTTCTACTGTAGTGTTTGTTTAGTAAGCCTTGACACACAAGGGAACTCATGTAAACAAAAGCATCTGTCTCCTCCATATTGCATTGTTATGCAAACATTAAAGACCAAAAAGGAGCCATGCATTGATTGACAGCTTGAATAGAGCCTGTAGGTCAGCAAGAAACAAATTCCAGTAGTGGGTTCCTCCCTCCCCCAGACCTCCTCTTCTCTCTCACTCCTTTTAGAGACACCCGTACCAGACTGAATCAGCTCCTTTCAGACTGAAGAGACTTCCTGCAGTTGGCCTCCTTGTGATTCAGCATATTTCCTTGCAAGAGTATTCTACCTTCGCTTGTAGGCTTGGCTTAATTTATATTACTACTTTGGTCTGGGTTGCTACTCAGCTAATCCTAATCAATGAAAGGTAACCAATGAAAGGTAATCAATCAGTGAAAGGTAACCAATGAAAGGAAATCAATGAAAGAACCAGCTCGGCCAGGACACAGAACTGTGAGATGGCGCTTGCATTTGGAGACATACTCCTTTTGTTTTCCTTGCCTCCCGGATGCTTTCCTGTGCGCCTTCTCACACTGTGGCTTGGCCTCTGGGATCAGTCTGAGCACGCTGCAGATAATGGACTTGACAATCTCCATCTTTTGAGTTTTGTTGTTGGGCTCCTCGGAAGCATTCAGCGACTTGCTGAATTAATGACGGCACAAATTACTTAATTAACTGGGACATAAATGTTTTCTTTCTTGGCTTAAAACTAGCTCTTAGGAAAAGATTTAAAATATTTTTAAATGAGAGGGTAATTGACTATTACCGGGTCTTAAAGTACCCAGATAAATGGACTTATATTCCAATTGAAAGAATTGAGGTTTTTTTTTTTTATGTTTTTGAGATTCAGCCAGAAACTTTGACTGTAGTTTTCCTGTAGAGACAAACCTACATGCCTTCATCACATAAGACTGGACACCACTTAATAGAAATCCCTTTCATATAGTACTTGTGTCCTTAGAGACCCAAGTAGGAGTAAGCATCAATGAATTGAATCTTCTCACATGGCATGCCTGACATGGCCACTTAAAATTTTCTTGTGTCCTTCTGTCACAGGACATGCAGAAATAAAGCTGGTACTACCAGGAAGCTCATTTCTCTGACTACCTCATAGTCCTGGTAAGCACTATGCAGGCTTCTAGAAGAAAGAAATTGCCAATCATTTTATCCAGTTGTGAACTCTGTGCACTACATTGACCAGCAAGGCAATAGACCGCTGAGTGTAACACACACACACACACACACACACACAGAGAGAGAGAGAGAGAGAGAGAGAGAGAGAGAGAGAGCTCAGAGTCTATTGCAGCAGAAGAGACAGAAAGATTTAAAGGGCCATAATTTGTGGAGGGGCAGAGCCATGTCTTCTGGACAGGATATGACTGCTACTTGTGAATTCCAAACTGCTTCAGGTACCCATGCAAGACCTTCACAGAATTAAGCCAGTCAACATTTCAGCATGAAGAAGGGAAAGGCACATGACCCCCCCACACACCCCACCCCAAACTGAGGAGCCATTGATATTTACTACTCAGGAAGGGAAAGTCAGCGTTCTTCAAGGGTGTGCCCCATGGCAGCCTAGCCATGCTCCAGTGGATGGTGCCACACCCTGAGTATCTGCGCAACATGAAGTGAATTCGGTGGGTTACTTTAAAAACAAACAAACAAACAAACAAACAAATAAAGTTGTAGGGAAGAAGGTGCTGATCTGGGGAGTGGTAAAGAGGTACAGAACCATCGATAGGGTCAAATTACATGGTATGAAACTCCCATTAATATGTCTTAATTGTATGTCTAATCTTAAAGCTCTAAACAAGATGTTGAACTATCTAGGACCACTATGAATATTTTAAAAACATTCAATGGGGGCCTTTTTTTTTCTGCCAGACTTGCTAGGCTCCTTTGCATGTCTATGCTGCAGATAGACCCCATCTACTGCATCATCACGGTCAACTATTAACTTTTAAACATTGACACGTGGCTTTCTACCAACAAAGATCTGGGTGATTTCTTAAGTGGACGTCTGCAGCGCTGCTGTAGCCACATCAGTGTCGACGACAGCTTGTCGGAGTGGTGATTTGGTTTTAAGGGGGCACAGAGGAGGGGCAAACACTAGTGGACTTAGGTGCAGGCATTTCTGGGAAATGACGTAAAAGGCCGGGAACTTCCATGCAGTTGACCAGACCTTTGATTCTAGAGTTTCAGTCCTTACCTGAGGCTCCAGATGAAATGTTATGGTTGAAGCTGACATCAGTATAAACTCATCGCTTCTTCTTTGGACTCTAAAGAATGGTATACCACTCAACCACTTGGAAATGCTGGCTTCTTGATTGACATGCTGGGCCATTACCTCATCGGGTCTGGAAATCCTGACAGCACAGACTGGGATAACATCCATGTTCCTGAAGAAATCAGCACATTTGTGCCGCTCATATTATTTTCACCAAGTAATTAGTTCTTCACAGGACTGCATAAGATACTATTTCTTCGCTTAACATGGTGTGTTTTGTTATCTTGGTGGGGTACTCTGTCATCGACAATTTAAATATCTGTATAATAGACATGCATAGAGATTTTTGAAAAATACTCAACTAGTATGTGTAATTAAGAAAATGGAAAAGGAAGTAAAATAATCTGGTTTTTTTTAATCTGTGGCTTAATAAAAAAAAAAAGACCATTCTTGTTATTTTAAGGTACGCTTGGCGTTCTAGAAGTCCATGACTACTAAAATTGATAACCTGACCAGTACAAATTGGAAAACCAGATGTTTCTCCATCCCCATCCAGAAAGTGTCTGTGTAACAGGAGAAAATAACATGGCAAGAACCTCCAACACAGGGATTGTCATTATTAAGCCTTCGCAGAGTAAATATTGGCCTCATCTTTATTCCCTAAAAAAGGTGTATTCTTAAAGTCATCTTAACTTCTACCCTGGCTAAAATCTAAACATTTGAGTTCCTGGTTAGTGTGTAGATATCATTTCTACAACATTGGTGAGCTTTGATGGTTGTGTTACCCTGATAGAGAAAGTTTTATGGCGGTTACCCCCAAATCCTGATGACCAATGCTGCCGGGTGGTGCTGTGACATATCGTCCAGAAGACGATAGGACCTGTCACCTGAGCCGTGGTTAGATTTTTAAGAATGAGCTAGTGTTGATAGTGCCTGTGGAGACCCCTCTTCTGACAGTTAGCTTCCTATGCTGGGATGCCCAATGGACCATGAGTTGGCTGCCATGTTTTATACATTTGCATGATTATTTAAAATTCTGATCTTCCTTGCCTAGCAAAGTCCTGTTGTATTTTGAGTTATAAGAATAGAAAACAAAGTCTCTAGAGAGTGGCAGAATCCCTGGGGAGAGCACTGTCATTGATATCTAAGAGGATTGAGACTATTTATTGTGATGTCAGAGTGGACCAGTCCACTGGCGTCGGTTTAATCACCTCTCCTACCTAGAACGCCTTTCTCAGCCCCGTCTGCACTCAGCACCCTTAACACTCAGTACCATCTGCACTCAGCACCCTCTGCCCTTCTAACATCGCCAGATGCTGCAATTACAATACAAGCTGAGATTTTTTTCTCCTCAATGAAAAAGTGGGGGAAATGCGGGGAGTGGAGTCACTTCGCCACATAGTCAACAGCTCTGGGCTGCCTCTCGTTTAATGGGCTGAATGTTTCTCTTTTACAGAGGAATTCAAGGGCTCCACCGTGGTGGAACTGATGAAGAAGGAGGGAACCACTCTTGGCCTGACAGTATCGGGAGGCATTGATAAAGATGGCAAGCCAAGAGTGTCCAACCTGCGGCAGGGAGGAATCGCTGCCAGGTAACTGCCTCATGGGGAAACCAGGGGCGAGGGGAGGAATAAGGGTATAATTAATTCAGAAAATTAGAGCTTATCAGAAAAGGTCACTGATAAATAAATGACAGCTGCCCGCTGCCAGGTGGCATCGCCCCTGCAGAAGCACAGCGTGCATGCATCAGGAACTATTCCCTTGGTGTGTCAGTGGCTTGGCTGCACTGGGCTGAAGCCACTGAGGAGGATTGTGTCACCACTGGAGCAGCCCAGCTTTCCCGGGTTTAATTCCTACAGGATTGCTTAAGGTCTGACTGCTCCTCTCGTTAGCAAATGGGCCCCCACAGTTGGAAGGTGACATTCAGAGCTACTCAATGTGGAGCAAATGCTCCCCTAAGATGTGAACTGGCAAATATAGAAGATGGGAAGGCTCAATGCCAAGTGTCCAGGGAAAATGTTTCCTTTCCTACTGGCCTTCCTTCCCACCAGGACTTAAGAGGTCTCGCAGGAAACATCCAGAGCAGGAAGCTCACACTTTGTCCCTATGTCCAGTGACATCTATTTTTCCTGCCGCCACTGGTTCCACAGGTTTGTAAGCCTGTCTAGTAAAGCCCAGAAGAATAGGAGCTCTGGTAATCATCCTGAAACTCAAGGCTTTCTCTGTAATTTCTTCTTCCCTAATATTCTTATCAGTCCTGTTCAGGAATAGACAGTTCTTTTTTTATTTTTAGAGCAAACAATAAGAAAGGAAATATGCTAATTTCTTTGGCTCTGATCTGGCCCCACTTCCAATAAGGACATTAAAAGCTATGAAATGTCCAAAAGGCATGCAATAAAAATAGGAGGGAAGAAGCTGGGCATGGTGGCACACGGCTTTAATCCCAGCACTCGGGAGGCAGAGGCAGGCGGATTTCTGAGTTCGAGGCCAGCCTGGTCTACAAAGTGAGTTTCAGGACAGCCAGGGCTACACAGAGAAACCCTGTCTTGAAACCCCGCCCCCCCCCCAAAATAGGAGGGGAGTGGGGAGGGGGTTGGAATATATAGCGATATAGATATATTATGGTGTATTACATAAAAAAGAGGTAAAATGTTTGAAGGACAATCCGAGATAGTAGCACACCAAAGACAGAAGTGCCAAAATGTAGCCCCTCCCCCACCAAATCCCACCCAGACTCAGCCACGCCCCTTCCTTTAGGGTTCAATCACAGCCTAAATAGCAGGGTGTTTGCTATGTTGACTTGTTAGCCTAGATGAGGGAACACGAGAAGGATAGTTGAGTGACCTTTGAGAAGGATGTGTCCGCTGTAGTGACGTGGTTTCTTTTGTAGAAGTGACCAGCTGGATGTGGGCGACTACATCAAGGCGGTGAATGGGATCAACCTGGCCAAATTCCGCCATGATGAGATCATCAGCCTGCTGAAAAATGTCGGAGAAAGAGTGGTCCTGGAGGTCGAGTACGAGCTTCCACCGGTCTGTAAGTAATAAGCGCCCAGGGAGGGATGGCTGCCCGGCCCTGCGCAGCATCCTACGCACAGCATCCTACGCACAGCATCCTACGCACAGCATCCTACGCACAGCATCCTATGCACAGCACCAGTGGGGGAGCAGCTGCTTCACCTTTCAAAATAATGTGAAATAGGAGACATGCCGTCTCTTCAGAGAAAACTGGAAAAACGCTCAGTTAGCACTGAAGTTATCGAGGAGTCACATTCTGTTAAAGTGATCTGTGAACATATTTTGCCATTTAAGCTATTTCAATAAACAATATAACTTTAAAAGCCCATACTTTCAGCGCTATCTAAATATTGTGCTTAGATTAGGGGAAAGTTTTACATGCTGCATATTGGCTCTTCTGTGGATAAGCTCATAAAAAACATGGAACAATTAATGTCACATCTAATTATTATTAAGCAATGATAATAGTAATAAGTGAGAACATGTTAAATGCCCGGTGTCGTAAGAGCATTGGCATTTGTTCATATTGTCCTCGCCACAAGGACAATGACAGATCAGAAAGGAACTTGATTATCAGGCCAGACGGGCCCTAGTACCAGCTTCACTTGGAGTTGTTACATGTCTTTGAAAATGTTGCTTAGGCTCCATGTCTCAGTGTCGTCATCTGCAAACAGTGGGTCATTGGTTGCCATGAGTGGTGACTGAGTACTTTTCAAACACTTAGAACACTATCGGGCATTCTACAAGTTCTTAATAAATCTATTAGATAGATAGATAGATAGATAGATAGATAGATAGATAGATAGATGATAGAGCTAGATATAAATAGATATAGATCAATATATATAGTCTCATGATGAACCAGTGAAAACTATAAGACAGACATATATAATTGTTTTTCTCATTCATTGAGGTGTAAGGCAAGGCTTTCTCAAATTAGTAGGACACAGAGCATTTGAACCTAGCCTGTCTACCTCCAAAGGCCATTAGCTCCTCTCTTGGAGTATGGCTTCTGCTGTGTGTTGTGGCTAGCTTCCATTTGAACTGTGTTCACACTTCCCATCTCCTCTGATGAGCTGTTCCCAGGCATGTGGCCCCTTCTTTACTTCTTCCTACCAGTGAGAACTTAAATTATTACAAACAAGTGATGATAATTCATGTTCACTAATGAGCAGATAATTATTTATTCTGCTCTGGCCATGACTGTGTTCTAGGAGCATGGGGCACGTTGGTGGAGATGGCAATCTACAAGCATAAGGCAGCATTTATCAAAAACCACCACGATAACTATGTTATATCAAAAGAGATAGGGAAAGTGTGAGGGGTAGTAAATTAGAAATAATGAATGGGGTGGGGTAGGATCAGGACCAGACCGCAGTATTAAATACAGACATTAGGAACAACTTTTGAGACGGCGACACAGATCCAGAACTTGAGGGCAGTGAAGGAAGCAGCTATATGAACTTCTGATGGAAAAGCTCCAAGCAGCTAGTGCCGTCAGTGATAAGAGCAGAAGGCAAGACAATACCTGTGGTTGTTCTAGAAGTGGGTAAAATAGAATTAAGCAGGAAGAGAATTAAGAGGCAAGACCAGAAATGTAAGGGGTGGGTCGATCTTGCGGGCCACTGGGAGAAGCTTATGCTGGGCTCTTACTGATTCCAGAACCCTGGGCTCTAAAAGAGGTCAAACATGGCCTCGGATTTCCAGGCGCTTTATGGTTGCTGGGCTGCAGACAGAAGCAATGGGTGGAGATAAAAGGTAGGGAAGCAAGGGTGGGAGACTACTGCAGTGATCCTGGTAAGAAACGAGGGTGATGATGGTGTCCTAATGAACCTGAGGCAGGCTGTGCAAAGATAGAGTCAAGGGTCATGCCTGGTTTTGAGCCTGAGGAGCTACAATGATACAGTTGCCATTGATGGAGCTACGCAGTATTACAGGGAGGCCTGGCTGGTTGGGGAAAGATTGATTGAGTATTACATTTGAGACTCTGTTTGCTGTGTACACAGAAATATTAAGGAAAGCAGTGTGGGCAAGCTATTTCAATGGAAACTGAGATTGTGATAATACAGAAGGTATTTGAGACTCGGGGACCAGATTAAACCACCTGGGCTGTGTTAAGTTCTCTGAGCCTTGGAATGTGCACCTGTAATGACTATCGTCATTTCTGGGTGTACTGTGTGGGAGCTCAGTAATGTGGTCACATACTTAGGCCACTGTTACATGCTTGGCAAATATTAGCTGTTATTAGCGTTACCGTTATAAGGCACCGTGGTTTCTTTAACTCTATGAAAAGTCAATTTGCCTTTAAATCATTATCTCAACCCACTGGCCATGAGTTAAGAAAAGCAGCTCTATAGAGATGTGGCTTTCCTTTATACATTGACCTTCCACTGGGTAGGTGTATCAGTAAAGCACATTCCCTTCCTAAAGGAACTCACGATAGGGTTTAGTGTAAGGCCCAGAGTGGAGATTTGTCCAGCTCGTGCATGAATCAGAGCTGGGGACTTGGGGGAGAATGGGAAGGATGGGACAGGTTGAATAGGAAAAGGAAGGGTCTGGGCAGAAGGTCCAGCAAGGGAGTCGGAGGATACAGTGGCCTGCACAGGCTGGGCTGTAGATGGGCTTGTTGGAGCACAGAGTAAAGACAGGGAGACCCAGGATAGGGACATAGTCTGCAAGGCAAAAGAAATCAGATGATGTGGCCCCATGAAAGATACATGTGGTGAATCTTTACACACTTTTAGAACTCCATGGTCAGACCACAGTGTTTCCAGTTATCATTTTAGAAACTATCAGGAGAATATTCAAACCTATTTGCCTGAGGCTATTACTACTTTTCAGGAGAGATGATATCTGTGGACCCTACAGCATCTTTACAGTTAAAGAGGAGAGAGCTGGGACCAGACATGTTTAGGAGTTAAGTCTATTGCGACTTGGTACTCAAATAGATTTGTCTTCTCCGTGCAAAAAAGCTGACAGGAAAAAAGAAAATACGCTTTTAAACAGCAACATATCTTTGGTGATACAATTCTGATGGAAGAGGCCAGTCTACTAAGAATGATCTCAATCTATTTTTCTTGTGTTGGGGAAATTATTAAGACCTGAGAGTTCAGAAAGGTGGAAGGCATTAACAAGCCATTCATGTGCGTAGAGCATGAAAACTAACCAGGTCATGGCAGCAGCTGCCAGAGCCACCCAAGCTGGCACTGCCTATTCCCTCACCATCAACACCCACACACCCAGATCCCAACCGTCTGTGAGATCAGAAAAAGCTGGGAAGGAAATGTGTGTCTTCGAGAGAAGATGGATAGATAGATAGATAGATAGATAGATAGATAGATAGATAGATAGATAGACAGATAGATAGGCAGATAGATGGATAGACAGATGGATGGATAGATAGATAGATAGATAGATAGATAGATAGATAGATAGATAGATAGATAGATAGATAGATAGATAGATAGATAAAGCAATCTTGACTTTGGGCAATCCATTTTATCTTTCCTAAGATTCCATTGCTTTATGGAAATGAAGCACTTGGTTGACCAGTATTCCATACTTCAATGGGAAAATTCTGTAATTTCTCTCAGAACTACTCGGGGAGAATATAGCAAAATGTATCTCAGGCATTTATGCATTAAACATTGATCCACCAAGTGCCTTCGCACTCGGTATCCACAGAACCCCAGTGGAGTTCCGAAATGCTAACTAATTCTGGGCCATTTTCAATTAACACTTAACATTTTATCATCAGGGTAAAAAAATTGTAATGTAATTTGGGGACATTTTATTTACTTAAATAGTGCTTCCACTTAAACTTCAGAGCTCCAGATTTTCCCTGTTTAATAATTAAAAAGAGAGATCTGTCGGGTCTGCTTAGCGCCTGTTATATCATGAGCTGAGTCAGACCAGCTGTCCAGCAGAAGGAATTCTTTCTTTCCTCAGATGTGTGTGTGTGTGTGTATGTGTGTGTGTGTGTGTGTGTGTGTGTGTGTGTGTGTGTGTGTGTGTGTGTGTGTGTGCGCGCGCGCGCGCGAAAGCACGTCACCCTGAGACCATCTCGTTCAGACCCCGTGGTCATCTTGGTGGGAGTGGCGAAGGAGAAGGAGGGGCCTTTGAAGATCTCTCCACGCAGTTTTTTCTGGGGGTGAGTCCACAGGAGCAGGGCTCTACAGAGCTCCCCCCTGTGGCAGAAGGAAACGAAAGCCCCACCCACTTGAGCACATTTCTAGCCTCCGATTTTATCATGCCCTAGCCCCATAGGCCACAGCCAGACACGTGGGCAAGGGGACTGGCTAAAGGAGGAAACAGTTCCGCTCCTCCTCTGGAGGTGGTGACAGGAAGGAGAGGCAGAGCGTTTGGCTTGGGGCAATCGCATCAACTGTAGTAAAGCGGCTTTGCAGAAACACATGAGAATTCACAGATAGAAACAAGGAACCACAGTATCAAGGAGACCTTTTACCTGGCCCTGTGATCCCCTGGCTAAGCGCATTTACTGCCTGTCTCTGGAGGAATGAGTTACACTCCCATGGTCGTTACAAGGATGTTAAGACTGAGTGTGAAAAAAAACGAAATCATCAAGGGCCAATCGTGTGAATCAAAACTGTAAAGATCCAACACAGTTTGTTAGTTATGTTAAAATGTTGCCAACAATAACAGTTACCATTGCAAAAGATAGGGAGTACCCTGAGGGTGAGCTGAAGCTGTGGGAAGTCCCAAAGTCTTCATACGGAGCCGATTTGAATCTAAGAATTTCTATAGCTGACTATGGTCAGCTATAGAAAGCCAAAACAAAATTAAAATCCTAGTACTTCACATTCCCAGAACAGATAGCCAGCCAACGAGCACAGGTGGCCCAGAGCTGGAATTTGGTTGTGTATAATTGAAAGATGGTTTAATGATTAAATAAACTAATATTTGCAAACTGCTCTGCCTAGCTCTGGGCACAGAAGAGATGGTCCTTCAGTTACTTCTCTCCACGTCTTTGCCTTCCTCGCCCTTAAAGTGAAAATGTTGTATTTTTCAAGTGGCTTGGTGACTCATGGAAATAAGAAATCATTTAGCTCAAGCCCAATTTTGTTCTTCATTTAATTAAAACTATCCCTCAATTCTTGGGTCTGTGTGTTCCTGTGCACTGCTCCTAGTTGATTAGAGTAAACTGGGAGTCCCATGATAGCCAGGAGGTGACAGTCAATTAAATCAGCCACATATGCAAACATTTGTTCAGCCCGGACATTCGTACTGCTTCCCCGTATATCTGGGTTTTTCCTGTCCTTCATCCCCCATCCTGGTAGTCTGCAGATCAGCTTCATGTACCACCACGATTCTGTGAGTTTGAAGGTGTAGCTTTCCTACTAATTCCTACAGGATCCCTTTGAGGGTATAGCATTTCTGATAATTAAAAATAACAACACTTAATGCTTCGTTTAAGCCACTAACAAGTTGTACAAATGGGAAGAAGAGAGTAATTTTTATTGGTTCTTTAAAAATGTCTATAGGCAGAAGTTCCTTGAGTTATGTCTCAAGAAACCCATCTAGAGTTGAAACAGTTGTGAAGTCAGGATGATTTTATAAACCATCCCCACTACACACCTCAGCTTGACCCACCTGAAATGCACTCATGCCATGCACAGTAGCCTGGGTTTGGATAAAAGCTTGTAGCACAGGCTTATTTTATAATGAAGTGCTCACGTCATTTGTTGGACACTGCACAGAAAATAAAAACAAAATATACAGTGTGTCTGTTGCACGCCACAGTAAAGGCAACACAATGTATTTCAAGCATCATAGAAGTCATGGGCTTTCTGATAAGAGTTATATGTAAGAAACATATTAAGATCAAGTAACAGTATAAAATGTGGTACTGAGAATTATGACTACAGACATCATTATACCTTTTTGACGTAGGCTCTTAACAAGTAGCCCAGACTGCCCTTCCACACCCTCTGTGGCAATTCTCCTGCCTCAGCCTTTCAAGTGCTGTGATTATAAGCATGCTCCATCATTCCCAACTTCCCTCATACAGTGTTTTCAGGGGTTGAAAGCCATATACTTCTGTGCAGCACACACATTTTCTTCTGTGCACCAACAAAATCATCCCCACACCCCTCATGTTAAGATCCAATTGGTGGGATTTTTTTTTCATGTAGCTATAGTATATTATACAGTCAGAGTCACTCTGTATGTCCCAAAAGCAGTTTCACAGAGTCTTTCAGGGGCTGTGCCTTAACATGACATATACTTGCATGTGTCGTTCAGTGTCATTAGACACTGCGACTGGCAGTACAGTTTTATCTAGTGAAATGAGAGAAATCAAGGGCGAGCAACAGAACGAGGTGGTAACAGATGAGTTGAAGCAGATCTCTGTCTTCCTTGTCGACACGGCGCGAACATACTTAGGGTTTCATTAGCTCTCCGCATCGCGTTCGGGCTGCTGGCAACTTTGTCGAACAGCTGCTCATGTGTCAGAACATCTATTTGCATCAAGCAGTCCATCGATTGTAATCCGGGAGGAATGAGTTTGCCTCAAATTCCAGCTTTCAAAACTAAACGTGAATGCAGGAATTATTTCATAAGCTTGGCAGAAGTCATAATGCCTTTGTATTTCACAAAGGAAAATGCTTCTATTTGCTGAAAATTGCCTTGCTTGCTCGGTAGAGTTTAAGCAATATAAACATCACCCCCTATCTAGAATGTGTCTATCCATAAGGAAAAGAATTAGCTGTGAGGTTTGCTTCTACTTGGAGCAATATGGGTCATTTATACAGATAACTATTTACAGTCTCTAAATGCATTACAATTCTTTTTCCTCTCAGACTTCATTGAGATTATTGCTCTTTTCTTCAAAATAAATTATTTGCAACATAACTTACAAACCTATTATGTCACATTGAAAAAAATTACAATAGAAATGTTATTACAGTTAGACTCATGTTTTTCCATCTCATCCCCGTACACAGCTGTACAAGGATCCAGTGTTATGTTCCGAACAGTGGAGGTCACTCTGCACAAAGAAGGCAACACCTTTGGTTTTGTCATCCGAGGTAGGTGGAGGCTGAAAACTATGGGGAGATACAGAAGGCACCCTTAAAACCTGATGTTTCCAGAGGGGAAATTATCTTTAAACAAATAAGACAGGGAAGAAGCATCGAATGAATTCCAGGCTTTGCTTTAGCCCAGTAATACGAAGCAAACAGCCAGAAGACCTGGTCAGTTCCCAGTGACCACACTGACGAAGAACTTCCCGTTGCTTCATTGTCTTTGTAACTGGTCTGCAATTCTGAATGAAAACTGTTGACAGGGATGGCTTGATTCAGTACAGGAATATTGAGCTACTCTGTTTACATTACTTTCTTGGGGAATGAATTTTATTACGGCAGCTTTCTAAAAAAAAAAAGGGACCAAAGATAACCTAGTCCTTGGAGTATCCAAGTATATCCAGCTCAACCTCTCATTACAGGACAGCCTTGATGCTAAAGAGTCAAGTGCCTTCATTAATTCTGGACTGTGACTCTGGGTTTTTATGATTTTGTTTTTCTTAATAAGTGATTTCACCCCTGAAAGACTATTGCAACATTAGCAGTTCTCAATCCATAGTGTGATAATGAGATTCAATATTTATGAATGCATCAGAAATTTTAACATTACACTTTTGGAGGCATTTTTTGCTCTTGATATTGTTGTTATCTATAACATTTCCTACTTTACAAGAGGAAAACTTCTGTCCAAATGATTTATAAAGTATAAACTAATATTAACTGCTCATCTTAGTATCAAACACTAAAACAGCTGTGTTCCCTTGGACAAGCTTTTCTTTATAACTGAGCTCTAAATGTTCAATTCTAATCTGGGCCAATCATTTAGCAAAGCCATCTCTCAATGTAATATTTACTAAGCATGCATGCACGTCATTATAGCAGTAAGTGCTTTGGTATCATAAAACAATGACCCCTACCTCAAGGAATTAAGATCAATGAATTTAAGACACAAGTTGATAACTTCCACCAACCGAGTAAAGCAGGAAGATAAATTATGTGTGCTGGCTCAGCAATTATGACATTTTTCTGGTTATGAAATTTTTCTGGCCAAAACCTATGTTTCAGACTCATGATGGGCTCTAAGATCAGGTTACTAACCACAACCATTCTTAAATTTTTTAAAAAAATAATTAGATAAATATAGAAAAAGAAAAAAACCCTCTCCCTATAAGATATTTAGGCTGAAATATGATGATTCTCTTTGGCAGTTTAACCATAAGGGAAGTGCTTTTGAAACACATGTAAAAATTCTAATTGTTGAAAAAATGGCATCAAAGACGACTTCTGCCATACATATTCAGGACTAACTATTTCACGGTTAATCAATAACCAATCAAACTGCTAATGCAAGACTTAAGCCAATAACAATTTCTCATTGCAAAATGAAGTGACTCGATGCAACTGAATTCCATATTTATCTCCAGGAATGTGATGGTGTAATCTTACCAAAATATTCCCCTAACAATTTTCAGGAATTTCAAAAGTTTATGAGGCTGAAATACTAGCTGATACCTGGGAGGCACCTCATACAGGAAAGAAGGAGTGAATGATTCATTTAATGTTCTTCTATTGAATTTGTGTGATTATAGGTGCTATTCTAATGTCTCCATAGCAAAGATCCAGTTTTAGCCAGTGACTGCCACATTTGTATAGACTTTAGAAATGGCCTTGATATACTAGTTAGACATAAAGGTTTACAGCTTTACGTTTTTAAGTCAGTTCAAAGCCCACCTGTAGAAAGTTTCTCTGCTCTTGTCAACCCATCCGTCAAGGTCAGTGGCTAATCCAGGTGAGACAGTATGATGGGTAAATATTAACACATCTGATTTTTTTTGACCTACCTGCAATTTTTAACTCAACTTGGATCAGTGAGAATACTGATAAATCATGAAGGAAGTGGACACTGCAGACTGAGCAGGTCCATTCCGAGCTGGAGAGTTTCTTGCTCACATGTTCCCATGCAACTTTGTAGCAACAGTTGGGATTCTGTTTCTAATGCTTGAAAAGAAAGTCTTGGTTCCAGAAAGACTAGAAAATTCTTGGGGCCTCCATGTGTCCCACTTTAGAGAGTCTCTGAGTGAGCATGATAACAATGTTGATATAATAATATAATGTTGGCTTAATGGATAATGGTACTTGCCACCAAGCCTCGTGATCTGACTTTGACCCCTGGAACATGGTAAAAAGAGAGAATTGACTCTTGGAAGTTATCCTCTGACCTATCCACCCATGTACAAACTAAAATAACTGAAAGGTTTAAGACAATTTAAAGAACAAAATCTATTTTTAAAGAGGACTGTGTTGCTGAGCCTGCTTTTTTTCAGTGGACAAGGAAACTTCCATATTCCCAAGCTGAAAGCTCTGAAGAGTCTGCTCGTTACAACACATATGCTTATTGTTCACATGTTTTCTCCGCTGTGGTCCTGGTGCTGGCATGCTTTTCTGGGGCTAAATATTGACCCTGAGATCTCATGCATGCTAAGCTCCCCTACCCTGAGCTCCGTTACCAGCCCAGATACTAGTGTTTTTAAAAGCATCTCAAGTGATGCTAACATGTGTCATTCTAACCAGGAAGCATCGCTGGTCTCAGTTACCCATTGTACATTCTATGTCCAAATTCCTAAAACCTAAGTAGATGACAAACTTAGTGGATTATTTCAATGATGATGAAACGTCAGCTATCAAGGAGTTTCCAAACTACAAGTAGCATGCATTCGGTGTGTGGTGTTTCATATTTAAATGTGGATCTGAGAAAATCGTGGGAGGGTCTCTTGCTGGTTCCAACCTGCATCCTTTTCTAAATCTCTTCTGTCATAGAAAAGCAAATGTACCTTGTAGGGATGTTTTTCAGAAAAAGAAACAAACAAGAACAAATAAAATGCTTCTTAATCTTTCTCCTCCGCCAAATTCCTTTCATTCCCCTTCCTCTGTGCAAAGTTTGGGAAATTACAGTCTGTTTTACCACACACTCATTGAAAAGAGATGATAATGGCCATCATATTTATCAGATACTGGGAAACTAGAGACTGACTATGTGATCTCCTAGGATGACAATACATGAGGTACTCGGGTCACATAAAGAATAGAAGAATAGGAAATATTAAGCCTTAGAACCACCATTTTCAGCTTGGGGAAAAACTTGTTTGGAGAAAAGCAGACATAATATTTGTATGTGCTAATAGTCTACTCTATATAACAAGGACCAAGGCATGACTTGTGTGGCATCAGCTGACCATTAGGAGAATGTTGTAAACTCTGCCTTGTTCAGATGTGGAATGGGCTGCCTCAGACTTCCTGAGTAGCTCTACAAACACCTCTACAGAAATTTTTCTTATGCAAAATTTTAAATTCCCATTTGCAATCAGTAGAGGAAAACAGGCCAAATCTGCTCCTAATATTTTGAACACTATAATTTTTTATAATGGCCATTTATAAGCCACTTAGATTTGCTCTAGGCAGGATCATATTCTATAACCAAGGCAAGCCTGGAACTTGCTACATAGCCTATAGATCAGGTTGATTCCATATTTAGAAAGATTCCTCCTGCTTTAGCCTCCCAAGAGCTGAAATTATAAGTGAGCACCACACATTTTTTCCTTCCTTCCTTCCTTCCTTCCTTCCTTCCTTCCTTCCTTCCTTCCTTCTTCCTTCCTTCCTTCCTTCCTTCTTCCTTCCTCCCTCCCTCCCTCCCTTCCTCCCTCCCTCCCTCCCTCCTTTACTTCCTTTCCAACAAGGTCCTTTTCTACATGGTAAAAGACCTTCTTCCTCATGTATATCATGGCCCAAGCTCAGCATAAGGTACTCATACCTGTCCATTGTTTATGATGGGCAAATGTTCTCATTGGACCAGTAGTTTTAATTAGTGAACCCCATACCATTCCCATTGTCAAATATCTTATACCACTCTGATAACTGCTTATATTTATTGCAAGGTGGAGAGGTAGTGACTTCAGAAACATTCTTTCTAAAATAAAAATGTTTTGTTTTTAACTAGGGGGAGCGCATGATGACAGGAACAAGTCCCGTCCGGTTGTGATAACCTGTGTCCGTCCCGGAGGGCCTGCTGATAGGTAAACTTCATCTTTCTGGGTCATTATGCAAAATCCATAGAAGACAGCTGGGGATGCTGAAAGAGAACATGGTTGATATGTCTCATAGTAGCAGCTAGATATCAACAAAGCACGTATGTGAGAATATAAAATATAAAAGCTCACGGATTGGAGCTGTGGCCGCAGAGAAAATCAGGGTTTGCCTCCGGTCCCTACCTGTCCTGTGCTTCCTCCACAGCAAGGGCTTGGTTCTGAGCTCAGTGCCCTCCGCTGTAGATACAGACACCACTGGCTGTCTCACAGGTCTGGGTGGCCTGACTCTGCAGAAGCATTTACAGAAAGAGCCAGGCTCTCTGAAGGCAGATCCTTGGCCTGTGTCCTCCTGCACTGCTGTGCTTCCGTCTTCAGAGGAATCAGTAGTATCCTGACTCCGACCATCAGCATCATCCCTGGGCTGTAGCACCACCTCATGATGATGGTCCTGCATGTCACAGGGGAGTGACATTTAGTCAGATGAAGAGATTGTGTCCATCTCTAGAGATTTCTCTTCCTTGAGAAATTGGTGCAGGGATGAAAAATGCTCTTAGGGGTTTTCTCATAAGCCTCGCTGGGTCACAAGTAAACTCTCAATGAGCCTGTGCTGTTATCTGATGGCAAAGGTAGGCTCCGAATAATGAAGGAAAGCTTCTTCCACAGATACTATTAAAGGGCAGGAAGAAGACACACCAGTTGCTTCTGCCTATCTATTTAGAATCAAGATAGACATTTTTTAACCTTTTGGGAAAGAAACTATCACAATGAATAGTAGTTATGAAGCATTTTCTATGTTCCAGAAAGTACACCACTCATTTGGTTAGCATAGTCTTATCCTAGACTTACAGCCTGTAAGTGATGCACTTCATTTTTCTCACAGCTGACCAAACAAAGCCACAGGCAGGCTTAGAGTTAAGACTGGCATTAAAGAGGACGAGGCTGCATGCTCAGGTTTCTCCTCCAGAACTCATGCTGGGAGCTCACTTCTAGGGAGGATGGTATTTCATATAAAATAAGGAAAGGAGATGTTGGCTTCTTGCCTGGGCTAGCATCCATCTGCCTTTGCAGAAGACAGCACACAATACGAGCCTTGGAGAGCCCCACCCTTTCCCTTTCCCACGTGTCTCTTGGGGAGTGCTCTTTCTAAAGAAAATAAATGTATGCACATTCCTCATTAATCTTTATGGTTACGGTTAACAAGAATGTCAGGAGCAATGCACACATTAGTGCCAAATGAAATTAGAATCTGGAGACACCCAAGCGCAAAATATGAAACTTCGGTCATGTGCCTAGAATTATCTAAGTGACAGATGTTTATTTTGGGTGTCATTTCTATTCTCCCAAGTCCCACATTTGTCAGACCTCTTTCTGAGTTTTTCATCTTGGGCCCTTCCTTCCCGCAAACAGAGACGGTGACCCGGAGGTTACTCTGACCCTGCCTCCGCGATGTCACTAACGTGTTCTTCCATTGTCACCTCCTAGTACTTTAAGATTGTGGTCACAGCAGGGCGTCTATTATTTGCCTGCCCCGTCCAGGGCATGTGAGACTGGATTGGCATAATGATTGGCAAACGGCCTCATAACTCAGTGGGGAAATTTACAGACTGGGAAACTTCCCCCCACTGCTCTCTCTTCCACTCGGGTTCACTGCTGACAAATGGAATGGAATAAAAAGGCCTCTCTGTTCAGCCTAACTTTGGGGAAAACAGGCGAATGCTATTTCCCGGGCTCTAATAAATCAATTTTAGACTTTCAAGAGAAAGCCTACAAGAAGGCAAAATGTGCCTTCCTCCCTTTCATCCTCCAAGAGTTAACTGCGGGTGACCAGGTTGTTGGCTAATAGGTAGTTATTTTCTCATTACTGGTTTTTGTATTACAGCGATTTTCTGTTCGGGGCTACCTCTTCACACTCTTACTGTCACTCCCGATGCCTGAGAAGAGTGCAGATGGGAGGGATGTGGCAGAGAGTGCGTGAAAGCAGGACTCTGGCTAAGTGGCTATTAAAGCTGAGCCCCATTACACTGGATTAATCAAGCTTGTTCCTTTATGCTATCTCTAGAGAGGGCACCATCAAACCTGGAGACAGGTTGCTCAGCGTGGATGGAATTCGGCTCCTAGGAACCACCCATGCTGAGGCCATGAGCATCCTCAAACAGTGCGGACAAGAAGCCACGCTGCTGATAGAGTACGACGTCTCCGTGATGGGTATGTGTGAAGCCCGGAGGGTGTGATTTCTTATACTCTAGTTGATGCCAGCTGTCCATGCCTGAGAAGCCACCTAGGGTTGGGTATGAATGTCTGTGCTCTTGGAGCAGCTAGGATGACATGGGCACACATTTTCCTCTGAGTTAGGAAGAGGTTAAGTGCTACTTTTCAATGGCACATAGTTCTCATGTCCACAGTTTCAATAATAAAGTCCCATTCTATCAGTGTTTGACCTAGCTGTCAGCTCTCCTGTACATACTGTATGTTTGCACCAAACTAGTTTTACCTTCTGGATTCACAAAGCTTGAGTTCTGGCTTTCTGGTGTTCATGTCACTGCAAGAGCACCCTAGCAGCTACAAGTCTTGAGAGTAAATGACAGAAAAAGAAGCCAGACTGGGTTTTTCTTCAACGGGTCTTAATGACTTGACTCAGAGTAAATGGTGATAACTACATAAATAACTATGTCAGAATATGGGTCACTCTCTATACTCACGGAAGAGACGAGAATGCGTGAATGAGGAAAAGCAATAACATTTCTCTAATATGCCTTGTATGCTCATGGTATTCACACCTACCCATGTTCTTGCAAACAGCATAATTTCATTCTTCTTTATGGCTGAAGAAAACTCTTTGTGTGTGTGTGTGTGTGTGTGTGTGTGTGTGTGTGTGTGTGTGTGTTTGTGTAGTATTTTCTTTACCCATTCATCTGTTGACAGGCACATGAATGTGTAATTTGCTATTGTAAATAATGCTGTAATAATACATGAATATACAAGTATTTCTGTGATAAGCAAAATAAAGTAGACTCAGAAAGATTTCACATACTTTCTCTCACATGGACTCTGTGTGTGTGTGTGTGTGTGTGTGTGTGTGTGTGTGTGTGTGTGTGTGTGTATTAAAGTGGAATCAATTCCTAGGGAAA
>CACVCL010034483.1:0-40040 GCA_902729485.2 Mus minutoides
ACACACACACATACACACACACATACATACACACCATTGCCATTTAAAATGGGGTATTTAAACACACAGAAAATTGAATTCAGGTAGAATTTGAATCTTTTCCTACAACAACTATATGAGGCATTTCTTTATAAAAAAGACGAAGATATAATAAGATTAATTTTATCTATGAATTTATTCAGCAGGGACAAAGGTTTATACACAGAGTTGTATGTCTAGACAGATTAAAGGGCAAACTCCGAATGTGTCCCCGCTGTGTAGTGTTGAGCCGCATTTGAGACCAAGAGTGTCCAGGCCAGTGCCCTGAAGGACCTGGGCATTGTCACAACCTTCCCTAGTGTCTCATTCCATTTCCTACCCACTCACAGCATCTTTCTAGTCTGCATTATTGAACATGCAAGCTTTATTTTCCTTTGGGGGAGCATCACCTTGCATTACCAGATCTGCCTGTTCTGTGTGAAAATCCCCACATTCTGGCTTTAACAGTTCTCTGTTCTTCACTGACACAGGCATTCTTACGTTATGGCACAGGTGCGCATGCAGCGACGCGGCTTTTTAAACCCATGACTGTTGGACACTTGGATTGAGATCTGCATATATGTTTATATGTTGTCTGATTTCTTACGAAAATTTAGTAAAGGTGTACAGAAGTGAGTAAATGATATTTTTAATCAGACCATTGTCCCATGTATTATTGCATGCTGTTTGCATGTGACAGATAAGCTGGCTTCCCTGGGAACATATGCCAACTCCACAGACCATATATAGATGACTATAGCCATTTTATTAGGGAGGCAGCCTTCAGGCTTGCTCTATTTTGTGAATGGTTGTTTGGAGATTTCCGTCTGATTCCAGCCCACACAGCAGCCTCCGAGTGTCACTGAAGGTGGCTCATTGTTTACTCACACATCTGCCCACAGGCCTGTTCTCCTTTATTTCCTCTGACACCTACAGACAGAATGGCAGGGGACTTCAAGCACAGAGGAAAGCAGATTGACCCTCCGGCTGAGTGCCTGTTGTTAGTTATTTCAGCTCAGAGCTGTTTGCCCAGGCCCTGCAAGCTGATCAGTTTCTACCTTTGCAAATGGCAGGTCCGACTCAGCACACCAGAATCCCCTGAACATGGAGCCTGCTCCTAGCTTTCACTAATGCATGGTGTGCTGGGGGGGCAACTGCCCTAAGGAGTCAAATGGCCTTGAGCAAAGATATCATTCCAATATTGGCCTAGTAGCCCTAGAAAATGAGGGAGGGAGGGAGGAAAGAGAGAAGCAGGTGGGGGGGAGGGAGGGAGGGAGGGAGGGAGAGAGAGAGAGAGAGAGAGAGAGAGAGAGAGAGAGAGAGAGATTGCAATAGGCAATAAAAAGGTCACCATGATTAAATGGAGCCAGAAAGAATACTTACTGCTGACTAATTGGCCCACGCTCAAAGCTGAAGAAGAGGAGGATGAAGAGGAGGAGGAGGAAGCCTGTCGCACGGGACTGTGAGAGGTGGCAGCTTGGCCATGAGCCAGGTGTAGAAGGTTGCCTTGGGTGCCTGCTTGACCCACTGATGTCTGGGAAGATTGCTGAAGCTACACAAGAGATGTAAAAATAAAAAACAACAAAAAACCACAAAATGAATGGAAATGCCAGGGAAGGGACATTCATCTGGGGTTGATTCATTTTATGTTCCCGAATACAGTGTCTACTTCTTGGGAAGGGCACTATACCCAGGCAGGATTTATTTTTTGTGTATATAATATGTTGTTGCTTGCTTGACAGGCATTTTATTAGAAATCCTAAATATATTATTAATTCCCTACTTGGCTTGCCAGAATACCCAATTTTTGACATTTCTCAGGCGTAGTGTGTGACTGAACTTTTTTTCTGCCTGTTTACACAATTCCCACCCACCTGGGAGGCTTCTCAGGCTGGTGTAGAATGGAAACAACACATTTCAAATGCAAAGCTCAAACTTGACGTTGGATCTGTGCCCATCATTCGAAGAACTGATAGTGTAGGGGAGGTTCCAGTTTAGGCTGGCAGCTCCACTCTCTCACTTTCAGTTTTGGATGCCTTATGCAAAACTGATGACAGGACATCCTCTAGAAATCTGGTCATCGGAGCAAAGATAGAATATCCCATAATATATGAAGATCTCAGTTGCTACTTTTATGGGGGGGGGTGGAGAGAGGGTTTGTCTATGTAGCATCAGGTATCCTGGAACTTGCTCTATAGACAAGGCTGGCCTTGAACTCTGCCTCTGCATCTGAAATGCTGGGATTAAAGGTGTGTGCCACCACAGTGGGCTTGCTACTTATTTTTAAAAGATATTTTATTTATTTATTTATTTATTTATTTATTTATTTATTTATTTATGTATTCTCACCGTGTCTCTGTGTGTTTGTGTGTGTTTCTGTGACATGCAGTGCCTATGGAGGAGTCAGAGCCCTTGGAGCTGAAGTCACACGCATTTGTGAGTGAGTGAGCTGACTTAAGTCCTGGGATCCAAATGCCAGTCTTCCTTACAGAGTAACACATACTTTTAGCCACAGAACCATCTCTCTACCCCCTTAGCTGCTTCCTTACTCTAAGCTAGCTGGATTAAGGGTATGTTCATGGCCTCTTTAACTGAATTCTCATACTACTGTTGCCTCCATAGAGGGAAGCCAGGTTAGTTAGGGGAGTCCTGGGGTGTGGTGGTTCATTCTTCTCGTGTGGAAGAGCTGGTCTCTGGATACGTCAAGTCTGGTCCTGGGGTTTGTGTCAATGATTACAATGACACAAAGAAGAACTAATTTACTTTTAAAACGTGATTAAATTTTGTGTCTCGTGTCTGTTTACTTATTACTCCTTTAAAGCCTCTCAAGGAAATGAGGTCTGGGAGGATGAGGAAGGAGAGAGGAGAAAAGTTCCACTAAAAAACCTGGAGGGATCTCTCCCTTCTTCCTGGGTTGCCCTTCTAAAAAGATGTTCCAGGAGCTCAGGGTCCTAAGGAATTTGAAGGTTAGCCTTGACAGTAGCCACCCTAGTTAATTGTAAGCAATATTTGGTTCACACTAAAAGGCACGACAAGGTTTTATAGAAGTGGGACAGACTGGATGTCAAATCAGAGCAGGCAGTAGAAGCTGTGCACTGAGTGAATTAGCCTCTGACTGTCATACACTTCAGCTCCAATTTGCATCTGCCTCTCCTCTGTGTGTTCATTCTCCAACACTTTTGAAGATAAAATTTTCACATAATAAAACACCCGTGAAACCATCATTATGATCAAGACAGGAAGCTTTATCGTTTTATAAAGTTTCCTCTTGCAAGCAATGTCTACCCTCAATTCTCCACCTTGACAACCATTGCTCTGCTTTCTCTCATGATGGAGTCATTTGGTATAATTCTAGAAATGGCGCCATATGACACACCCTTCTTGTAGCTCCCTTTGCTTGGCAGACTGTTCACAGATTCATCCAGTCCGTTGGGTACTCCAGTAGTTCAGTCTCTTTGATAGCAAAGTTCACTGCCATGATGTGCATCCCCTTCCACAATACACACATTATACTCTTTATCCATTATTTTTGTTGGTAGATATTTGGGTGTTTCCAGCTTGAGAATATGATCAGTAATGCTTTTTTTTTTTTTTTGCTACTTACTTTTAAACATTTGTGTTCAAGTCTATGAGTATATATATATTTTAAAATAAAAGTATCTATGAGTAGAACTATACTTCAAATACTGATTGTACTGTAAATTCATGCTGAACTTTCTAAGAAATTCCAAAATCGATGTCCATTTTACATGGACACCAGCAATACATAAGAATTCCGGTTGTTCCTTTGTCCTCACTAGCACCCTAGTCTATCAGTTTCTTAAATATCCCTATGTCTTTCTAGCCATTCCAGCGGTTCTAGTAAGGGGTGACCCTAGAAACATACCTAAAGCTATTGCCCGCTGTGTGCTTTCCCTATGCAGTGGTCAATGACAATATCCATACTCAAATAGCTATTCCTGCACAGCACATATGCCTCTGGTGGCTTGTACATGATTGGCCCATATGGCCTCTGAACATCAGAATCTAGATGCCTACTTGCCCCCCAATGATACTGCCTGCCGTTACCATTTAATTGAACACCCTTGTTACTTAGATACTCTAAATAAAGTATTGATTGTGAGCCAAAGATGGTCATAACTGACAAGAGGACCACAGATTGATAGGCATCAAACAACTGCCTAAGGTAATTAGCCAATTTGCTGAGCACATAATCAACAATTAAATCCAGCAAATTTTATGTTGTAGGGCTGCCTAGTAAAGATTAAATCCATTTTAATTTACTTCACAAATTGTGATAGATATTTCACATCAGTCGTCACCTTTAACATATTGAGTTGTCTTTTCAAAGACTGGTGCAGGGAAAACATGTTTACAGGTTTGAGATACTGGTCAGGAGGAGGTTCTCTGGCTTCTCATTCCATTAATAGTTCATTGGTTCTGGCTGTGATAAACTCTTTCCTCCCTAAGTTTCTTTTTGTCATGGTGTTCCCTCAGAGCAGTAGAAGCCTAAGTAAGACCTATCTTCTACCCAGCAGACAGCAATGCTTTCAGAAGAACATGGCACTGTGTCTTAGATACTCGAAATTTAATGATTTTAGTATATTAATTTTTAAAAATTATGCTTAGAACTGTATTTACAGACGAAGAAGGTGCTGGTGATTAAAAAAAAAAAAAAAGAAAAAACTCGCTTTCCTTAAATATTGGCAAAAAATCCTAAAGCATAACTGGCCACAGGAATTGGAACAGCTTAGGAAAGGCAAGGGGAATAGCTGGAAGCACACAGATAACAATAGGTTTCTCTGTCGGATGTTGATGGTGTATTGTAGATGAGGCAGCAGATTCCTGAAAAGGAAGTGATTGGCCAGAAACAAAGCAACTAAAGCACAATGGCCATGGATCGGCCATGGATCGGCCATGGATCGGCCATGGATCTGCCATGGATCGGCCATGGATCTGCCATGGATCTGCCATGGATCGGCCATGGATTGGCCATGGATCTGCCATGGATCGGCCATGGATCGGCCATGGATCGGCCATGGATCGGCCATGGATCGGCCATGGATCCCGAGATCTGATGGCACCTTAGTGCTCCTCCTTTAGTGGAGGACCAAAAGTCAGCAAGTCAGAGAACAGAAGCCATGGCTGGCAGTGTGAGAAGCAATGAGGTGTCTGACAGAGCTGCCAATCCCTAGAGTAGATCTATCCACTCAGACACACCCCACTTACATTTCTGTCCTAATATGGGGTTTAAAATACTATTCTAATTTAGATATTTCCCTACAAGCTCGCATGTCTTTAAAACCTCATATTTTTACGAAAACATGACACTGTTAGGTAACTGGTATCACCTGAGGACACATTAGAGATGGACAGATTGTCCTCTAGCTCATAAAATTAGTTCTGGTGCCGACAGTACTCCAAAGTTATGTTACTTGGTGTTGTCCTTTAATAAAATTCTCTGTTTGTTCACTGCCCCTGCGTGAAGCTTTTTAAAGGAGCTGTAGTTGACTTGTATCTGAGTTCATTTAATCACCTACTTGCCCTTCTGGTGCTGTGAACCAGGTGCAGACAGGCTGAGTGCATGGGGAATGAGCACAGGAGGAAGTCAGGGACAGTCCCTGTTAACCACATCTGTCTCACACATGAGATGGCCTAGAGGGAGACAGGACTCAGGCTGACCTGGCCCCCCATGCTACCTCCCACAGGCTGGCTTCATGGGATTGCTAACACTCATTGGCACCGCCAGTGTGTTTCACATATTCAACAAAGAAAGACTGAAATGGCAATATCTTAGAGATAATTTTTGTGTGTGTGCATGTGCGTGCGTGATTTTTTTTTCCACGTGGCTGGTGCCTTGAATCTATCCTGTGTGATCTTTGATAGTGTTTTAGATTCTGGAATAAAACATCTTTCATTAATTCCATGATATTGTAAAAAGTATGGGTGGCAAGACTCTTGGAAAACGAAAGAATCGTGAGTGTGGAATGTGCTCATCAAGTTGGGAGCAGGATTGCACAGAAACAGTAAAATTCACACAGGGAACTTCATGTTGTGAGAACAATCTCCAGACATGTAAAAGCCAGTGGAGGATGTCTGGCCCATCCACATGTACAAGAGTGACAAAGTCAAGGTGGATTCCCTGAGGGGTGAGAGAGAGGTCTTGCTTGTACCAGGCATTGTGAAGACTGTGAGGTTGTGAGAAGAGGATTTAGTGGAGCTTTCAAAGTGCAGGTAGGAAAGCAACCCAAAACAACTGAGACACTACCGCCCGCACTCAGCAGAGACACACGGGAATGTGAGTTAGATTTTAAGTGCAGAGTTGAAACAAAAGGAGTTCTGTGCAGCTGAGGTACTGAGGTGAGAGATCCTGGGGAGGAGGAGCTGATGTAGAGAATGTGTTGGATGTCTTCAAGCATGGTTCTGGAGTGCCTAGTCCCTTAGATGGTGAAATAGAATTCAATAGCTGTGAACACACTGACTAATCTTTGTTAGGCTGGGGATGGATTTATGTGGATAAGGCTGAGTTGAGCTGGCCCCTGTCTTTCAGACTCGTGATGATAAATAGTTTGAGGAAAGAAAGCTGAGGTGAGGGAGCGACGGGGGCGGGGAGGTGTGTGTGGGTGAATCACAGGGAAGGACTGGTGGCCCAGATCCCACAGGATGATGTTGGTCAGGGAACTTGGGCAAAGGTGTTTCAGGGTGTATGTTGTACGGAGAAGACTGTCAAGTTGATAAGCACTTTCTAATCTGCTATCTGCCTGGAATAGCCACCAAGCTGCAGATTTTCAATTAGAGTCTTATAGTGAAGATCATCAACTCCGAGGCCACGGATATGACACAAAATGTACAGGCCAACAAAGGACTCCTGATCATGAGCAAAGGCTGTTTTCTTGCTGGTAACTAGCTGGAACATGGGCAGACTTTGACTACAATGTTCAAAAGGTTTTGCCCTCCATCTTGGGTTGAGACTTTATGGTGGTGCTGGGGAAAAAAGAAACCTTACACCACTTCCAAGAAGAGTCAGTACTAGAGAAGCAGGGCTTGAGTTGGCTGCCCTGAAATACTACAAGGTGGATAAAATGGCAGAATTAGTCTTGTCGGTCAAGAATGGCCTTTGGATGAATGTGGTGCTGAAGATTTCACAGCCAGCCAGGTTAACAGACAATTCTGTGCAAGTGTGTTCATCAAAACAAAAGACACAAGTAATTGTGTGAGTTAATAAAAAACACAGTAACTGAAAAAGGGGGAAAGACTATTTGCAATAAGCAAGAGTATTTTGCATTTATTTGAGAAAAAGAGGATAATTACTTGGCATTTAAAGAGAACTGATTTGTCTCAGCTGCTTCCTGTCAGCTTTCTAGCAGTATTGAATGTTCAGAGGAAAACCCCCAAATCTTTACTTGGAAGGCAACCTCTTGGCATATTAACTTCTAAAAGTTGGTGGTCCACTGTACAGGTTGAAACATTTGTTTTTCAAATTTTCCTTGTGAGACAATAATTCCCCTTAACACTTGCTAGGGTTTAGTCAAAGGAAGAAGAACCACACAGAGAGAAAACGATGGTTTATGAAGAAATCATGCATTCAGTCACAGGGCAACCCTGTGATTGGGAGCTTTTCTCTGACCCAAATGAGTCTCCAAAGTTGGGGCAGCCACAAAATCTGGGGCAGGAAACAAAAGGCTGCTTTTTATCTCCACTAAGTCCTTTAGTTTTTATATGTAAAGCGTTTTCTCTGGCTCTCTTTTCCATCTTGTTCTTTATGTCCTTGCCCTGCTCACCAGGCATCTCTGGTCTGGTAGGTTCTATGGAGCTTTATTTAGGACTCTTGGATACTGGTATACTCTAAAAAAGTACTGTTTGTGTTTCAGACAGTAACTTGATAGGCTCTTCCAGATGGAAGAGTGCTAGAGACTCCTCCATTCTTAGATTTGATTCAGGTCTTCTGAGTCAGGGTTAGGCAGATTGAAAGCTGAACCTGTGGTTAGTACTATTTAAAACTTCAAGCGATCCTCTCCAGGTCATCTGACCTGAGAGCTTTATACTTTCTTAACATGAATTTACTTCTGTGTAGGGGTTAGGGACTCTCCTCCTGAAATCTATGACATATTTTACTGTCAGAATCACGCTCTTTTGAGATCCAGCATTTGTCATAAATCACTCAAAAGAAAAAATTGTGAAGCTTCTTACTGGATGATAGAAATCCTTTAGTTTTAGAACTTGGTACATATTATAGTTCTTTAATGCAAAGAGTAATATTTAAAGAAAAATCAAAGACCACTGTTGCCATATCTCTGAGGTTAAAGCTTTTCGTGTTTGATTGGGAGTGTTTTGATGCTTATAATCATAGCTTTTACCCTCAGTACCCAAGCCGGCATATCTATTGATGATTTGCCCAATCCCGTGCCTAACTTCATGCTCCAAAGTGTTTCAATTATAGCTAATGCCGAGACAAACTTCTCTATCACTACCACTCTCCTGACGATTGGGAGCTAGTTCACCTTGGTTTCCTCAGCATTTCCTAGAGCAGGATACGAGGCTTGATGCCTGCTATGACTTGGGTGGGGGTGACCTTCTCCACATTATTTTCTGTCACACTTTGGAATTCTCAGTATGCACACACATGTGTCACAGATACATGCACATACTCCTGCAAAGGGCATGAGTCCTCTATTTGGGATGCTAGTTGTGACTGACACGAATTTGCCAGGTTGTAACAGTGGAGTAGCACCTGTTTCCTCAGCAGCAGTGAGGGTCCATTCTAGGGGAGAAAAGTATAATGTGGGAAAGCTCTGGAAATGTTTGTGGATGCTTGGGAGAGACTGTAGAAATATTGCTGACAACTAGCATGGGCTGAGTTGAAAAGTGGCTGAATTCTTTGACTATGCCCTTTACCTCTGTCCACCTTCGAAATCCAAGGTGAGTGGGAGCAACTTTACATCAAGTGCAAATTATTTCTAACCAATTCACTTTCTTCAAAATGTATGACTTGGCTTTTCTGGCATAGCTTTTTATTTTATTTTATTTGTTTTCAGAGAAGGCAGGCAGGCCTTGTTTTTCTCCCTAGAGATAATTATGAATAGGGCCAAACAGAGAGAAGTAGGGTTGAAGAAGCCAAAGGGCCTGTGTGTGGGGATGCACATCTTGATCACAGCAGAGGAAGCTGCATCTGCATGTATGCAAGGAGGTCTGGTTTACACAGCAAGTCCCGTGCTAGCTAGGGCTACACAGTGAGAAAGAGAGAAGCTTGCTTCTTTTGAAGGTGGAGAATCAAACAATCAAATGGGCCCCTTGAACATAACAAAAGGTGACAGAAGACTTTAACTTAAAGGTGGGTCTCTCAGGAACTTCTTCCTGTCCTGGGGTCTAGCTGGGAACAATGCCTTCCATGGCCAAGATTAAACTTGTAGTGCAGAAACCTGGTTTCCACGATGTGTTTCCTCTCACCAGGTACCTCTTGCTCACTGGTGTCATATTTCTCTCAGTTTTATTTTCTTTTTCATGACATCTGCCATGGTGTAAAGTTTCATATCTGAACAAGTCTTCGAAGACTGCGCATCTTCCTTGCTTGGTTGTAAACTCCATGAAAGAAGAGTTCATGGTGCCTATCTTGCCTACTCACTGTCTGACAAATGGTTGATGGCCAAATACATAAATTTTATATATATATATATATATATATATATATATATATAATCTCCAGTAAACATGTTTAATATTAATTGAGCAAGCACGTGGGTTTCTGTAGTGACAATTCTGGAATTTTTTTTTTAAAGCACAATTGTAAGAATGTGCTTTCATTTGAATCCCATGTGTGAGGATAGGAGGTTGATTCAGACTGTCCATAGCAGCTGACTATGATTTGCCTCCTGATCTAGCAGAGGTATGGTTTGCCAGCTGCAGATAGCTTCTGTGATTGCAGGGTGTATGGAATTCTGACAACTTTTCAGAGGGGATATAAATGCTAGGGCCCTGAGAAATGGGGTTGTTAGTTGTTGGTCATTTATTGAGGTTGGTTGTGGTTTGTTAGTAGCCATGGTTGAAGGAGAAACAAAAGGAAAGAAATTAGATTCAAAGGTCCCCCTTTTTTAACTCTCTCTCCGCTATCTTTCTTCCTCTCCTACATAGTGTTAGAAGTAGACATTGGAGGGGGGGGGGGAATTAAGGGTGGGAAAAAGAACCCATAAACTAGCAAGACCAGCTACAGGTTTCTGTGCATAGCCTCTGAGTGCTGCTGAGGTGGGAAGGCACGGGTGATGCTGCTGTCTTTGGAGGGACTTTTCTGTGTTGCTGTGGCGAATGATGATATTGGTGCCTTGTTGTTCTCATCTCTGCATGTTGGCTCCTAACCTTCACATTCCTTTCTGCCATCTTTCTTTTATCAGTGTCCACCTAACCTTAAAACTGGGTCTTAGCTCTGTTCTGCTTTGACTTACTGACTCATCTGGTTAACAGGTGACACATTTCAAAGTGCTTAAAAAAGAACTGAGCCACACTTCAAAACGTGCTTGACCTGATGTCTTCTCTGCAGCATTTGGTGCCTGTCTGGATCCTACCATTTGATCATCACTTCTTACCTCAGGTTCCTCCCTTACTTAGCCATCGCTTCTTTCCCTTTCCTCTCCTATTATTCTTAAGAGCTGGCATTAACCAGACAGATCCTGGATCTTGCTCTTTTTCCTGTTCTTCAGGCTATCTCTACATATCTTCTTTATTTTTCAGCTATAGAAAAACAAGACAAAACAAAAACAAACAAAAAACCAAACCAACCAACCAAACAAACAAACAAATAACAACAACAACAACAACAACAACAAAGCCTGCCTCTAGACTCCTATTGTCAGCTGCTGCTCAGTAGTGTGCTCCGTAATCCTTGCTTGGCTTTCACTATTGTCCCCTAAGTAGTTTGTTTACAATGGAAGCATCCTAATTTCAGGTCAACTTCCACATCACTCACAGACTTATTTTCTTAGGGGGAAAAAAACTGAGCACATACTCTCTTCTCGTGTAACACCCACCTCTGACAGTTTTCAGGGTGGCATCTTCACTGCCACCATCAGCTGAGGTGGCAATGGTATCATGACTGAACTATAGCTTGCTTTATCCCAGACACAGGTCTGACCACTCTGCCCTTACCACACGTTCTTTGATGTAGATACTGGTATCTCCATTCCATTTTATTGTTGTAAAAATCTGAGCAGGAAGTTGCCATGTGACATCTTTAAGATCACACAGAGATAGAACTTAGCTTTTCCAGTTTGAGTCTACACCCCACGCACAACTGTCCCAGCTTGCTCTGTGCTTCTGCCATAGTAACTGCTCTCTGGTCCCTTAACATGCTGTCGTCATCATCTTCCCCTTTGCCCTACCTTTGTGCTTACAGTTTCTACTTACTGGAGTGTTGCTAATTCATCTTTCTGGTCAACTGCCACTCATCCTGCTCTTCCCTGCTCTGTTTCAGGGCCTTCTCTGCTTTATTGCCCCATATAACACCATAATCTCTGGGTTAGAAAGAATATCTCTATTTCTTAGCTAGCATTTAGATGAGTCTTGCTATAGACTATCAAAAATGCTAATTGAACAAACCAATCACAATCTCCATAAAGACCAAGGACCACATCTTTCTTCTTTAGTGCTACATGTTCAACTCCCAGTGTCAACACACAGGAAAAAGCCCAGCTGGTATTGGGATGACAAAGTAAGCTGCCACCAGAGTTTTAGTGAAATCAAGGAGTAGAGCTGCCTGTCTTTTACTTCTTCATTTATAGACAGCTGTTGTAGTAGCTTCAGCTTGTGATTGTTTTGTGCTTAATAACATTTTTCATTTATAGTTAAAGCATAAATAGTCTTGGCTTCCTTTTGGCTCTATTAAGAAAACAGAAAATTAAGTATATTGAATAGAGATTAAGAAGGACACATTCTAAGTGACTTTTAGTCACAGTGTCTGTTATAATTTAATATGTTCCTGGTTTTAGATTAGGGGGCTATTCATGTTATTGCTTATATTTGCTAAGAATAGAAAATAAATCTATGTGTCATCTTGTAAGTATTGATACATTAAGTTTAGTAAAAATAATAAATCTTTTTGTAATGCAAAATTTACCTTATATTGAGAGTAAAGAAGAGAAAGGAAAAAATAAGAAATATATTGGGCACCTTTATAGAATCAAGTGTGGGACCCTTACCTGCTGCCCTGGCTTGATGGGGGACAGGGTGATACCCTGGGTGTTGATCACAGGTAAGATCTGGTTTCCGATGACTGTGGCAATGATTTGGCCCTGGGCATTGGTTAGGAGCTGGGGTGTGATAGGTTGTACTTGAAGGCCCTGAGTGCCACTTGCTGCTTGACTCGATGGCCCTGGGTTAGGCATCAGTGGAATGGTCCCAATAATCTGCAAGAGATAGGCCTGAACATGAGGAGCCAGCTGAATTCAGGGTCCGCTTGCACAGGGCAAAGACTGCATTGTGCTCTCGTTGTGAAGAATGTTATCAGAAGTTCATTTGCTATCTACAAGCAGGCCAACATGGAGCAAATATTAGGGCATGAGCATTAAAAGAAGAGAAAGCTATGCATGCACTGATTCCCCAAGGGAAGGGAAAACTACCTTACTTAAAAATAAAACCAGGTATTGATAAATAGGTAAACATGCAGTTTCTGCCAAGGCTTTCTCTGAGAAACAGGAGGAATAGATTTCTTAGTACATAAGGCCTTTGTGGACTTGGGGCACTGCATCCTCCTCACACTGGGGCTCTACATGCCCTGAATCCTGAGGACTCCCCTTCCACGATCTGCCCCTTACATCCTCCATCCTTTTTCTCTGCCTCTGTCCTGCCATCCTACTCAATGCCAAGATCAAGGTCAGCTTCTTGACCTCTATACTCTTTCGGATTACCAGCCTCAAACAAGTATCCTGCCATGTGTGTGGTTGAGAGACTAGACTCTGAAGACAAGAGGTTAGGATATCATTTCCAGCCAGGCCACCAAACAGCTGCATTTGTTAAGATACTTCAGCCTCTCAACGGCTAGTAAATAAATGGTTAAATTCTTTAGAAGTGATGTGACTATTGGCAATTGAATCAGAAAGATGAGATGTACAGCTTAAATGAAGTGTGTTAAACCGGGACCTAGTTGTTAGGGGTCTCAGTGTGTTTAGGGGGTGATCGTTAAGTGTTAGGGGCTCAGGGCTCTGCCACAGTGGGCAGGAGAGAGCCATTGCCTCCCTGGCTTCTGTCACCAGTGAGAGTGTTCTGTAGGATGATGGTATGGGGCAAGTGGTTAGATATGCTTACTATGAAAGAAGATGCCACGCCCAGTATATCTACAGAATCTGAATTATCTACTTAATTTACATTGCTAGGGACTCCCAACTACAAGCTGTTTCTAAACATGGAACCTCAAGGGGTGTCATGAGGAATGGGTGTGGGACTACTCCTGCTTAGTATTCTAAGCCTTGCACTACAAATTGTCACACCAGTGGCTGTTTCCTAGTTTTGAGCCATGGTGGTCCATGACTTCACTGCCATGTGACATTCTTTTTCATTCTGTCTTCTTACAAGACCTCTCTGAACTGAACTAGAGATTAGTCATGTCTCTCCCTCACACATCAGACACAAGGGTGAAGAAGAACTCTGTGAAGGAATCTTTGAGAGAGGAGTTGTAGTGACAGAGCTGGAACCGGTGTCCATGAATACTTGATTTTTCATTTGACTCCCGAGTCCCACTACCTGAAAGTCACTGAATATTGGATGTTAAAGGACTCCATCTCTTGGGCAATGCTTCATATTCTGTCTGCAATTTTCTACTGGATGATAAGCTCTCTGTGGACATGTTCACAAATGGTAGTGATTTCTATTTCACAGTACTCACACAAGGCTTTGAACATAGTTTCTCAGCAAATGATTTTTTTTTTCAGTGAATGGTTTTAGGGTTCTGGGGTTCAGGATTCCAGATGCAAGTAGGGCAATAGGAGACCCACCAGACTATAGCTCTTGGGAAGATGACATTGGACAGCCCTCTTCCCCATCTGTCATTGGTTCCAACATAGCAATCCTGTGGGTTAGCAAAAATGGAGAAGCTGTACAATTATCAGTTATCGTTGCCATTTGTCAGTGGATACTGGTGAAGGTCAGGCAATTATTGTGGAAGTGGTCAGCCATCCCTTAAGGAGATGTCAAGCTTGCAGGTATCCTGAACAAGCAAGCATTCAGTGTCTGTCTCATAGTGACAGCAATGAACACGTCCCATCAGTGTAAGCAAGGTCAGGAGGAGTCCACATCAATAGATCATAATGCATAAGTACTTTATTGACAAGTGGTCCTACATTAGCCTAAAAGCCAGTTCCTGTGACCCCCACAGGCATTGTAAGAGAGACATGGGATTAGCCTCCTTGTTCTTGTCTATACTGGATATAGATGGCCTGCACATGCACAATGTAAACTGGGCAATAGACCTTCCCACTCTGGCTGCCTGGAGAGTCTTGGCGTCTTTGCCTTCCCACTCCATCTGGTTGGCTGAAGAAGTCGGGTGCATTTATGTGGAGGGCTATAGATTCTATTTTTGGCAGAATGTCAGTGCATTTAAGAGCTTGTGGGAGTATGTAGCCTGGGAGAATGCCTCAGAGTAAGGCATGGGACATGACAGCTATAGAACACACAGTGATGAAAAGAGAGGCATCTAGCCTGGAGATGATTGACGTGAGTATGTGCTGACTCTGTGGTAATGAGATGCACTTTCTGGGTGAAGGAAGAAATGGAAAGGCAAATGCAATTGTCTCACCAGCCTCTCCCCTAGGAACAGCCTCACACTCCAACACTGAGCTGCAACTAAAACGCTTGTCACTGTGTCTTCCCCACCTCTCCTCTCTTTTTCCCCATGGTCTGAGCATTGCGTACGGATAAGACAACAGTGTCAGAGCCAGAGGAATCCGAAATGGCCCAGTGGAAGATATTTAATAGAGTTTGGTTGGGAGGTATGGGATGCATGTAAAGTCAGGAAGTCTTTGGTGAAGTTGTGTATTTCTTGGTGGTTATTGTCTTTCTTTCAGAGGAAGTATCACCATATCTGCATTCCAAACACTTGGTGGTACATGTCGGGAACTTTGTAGTAGATTCTAAGATATCAAAATACACTGGTTTTAATTTGCTCAAATTTGCTGAATTGTAGAGGTGTTCACACACTAGATTGTCTAAAAATTATATGTTGAATTATTACACTCATTCAGACTTTGATGTCTCTTAGCATTTTCACACATGTAATCAGAATACCTCCAAATATGTTGAGTTCACAGAAGTAGCATAAGGTGATTGTAGGAATGGAGGTGTACACATCTGACACTTTCCATGCTCTTAATAACTGTCCAGTTACTGATGGAAATTGTGTTTCAAATTAAAGGCCTTCTGAATTTAATTTGATGGTAGGAAGATTTCAACTCAAGAAGGAAATTAAAACTGAGTCTGGAAAGACTATAGAGAATCTTTGGTTTAGAGATGAAGACAGAAAATATACTTTTAAAAATTAGCTCCTAAGGGAATCTGAATACATTGGTTACTAAGAATATGCTGAGAAGTCCTGATGAAGGGGTTACTTTGCTACATAAACATGGCAATCAGGATCTGACTCCTGCTTACCCCATCCAACATTTGAAACTAACTCATACTCCCTTCAATTATAAAGGACTCTGGCAGAGCAGCTGAATAGCTATGGAGCCTTCTATTAGCACTGGGTGGTAGGCCATAGAAGATGCTGCATAGATGCAGGTGGGACAGGGCAGGGTTAATGTTTTATCAAATGCAAGGATTCCATCAGTCAAAGGAAGACATGAGTACTAAATGAATAAGTGAGGGCTTCGTGATGGAAAACATCTATATCTATGTGGTATGTGTTTAAGAACACTGGGAATGAGTGAATTATTTTAGACAAAGGTGGGGTTGGTTCAGGAAGACTACAGAAGATGCAGGGCTGTGAAGTTTAGGTTTAGGGAAAACCTACTAGAAGCTAGTGTATAGGTAAGAGACATGGGGAAGGTGAATTGATCAGTTTGGAGGAAAGAGAAGGTTGGGACATATCATCCTGCCTTAACCTCCTGAGTACTAGGATTGTGTGTGCCATCATACTTGATGGCGAACAGGTTTTGTTATGGGGTGGGGAGGAGGGCTGATATGGAGCCATTTCAGGTGTGAATATGACAATTAGGGCCGAATACTCTCAAGTGGTGAAAGGCTACAGACCAGATCAGTTGCTAGGATGCTACTGAAGTCACCCAAGTATGAAGCAAAATGCCTCAATGAATCCTTAGCACAGAGGACGCTTGATTCATTGGCTTCCACTTCAAAGCACAAAGCACAGACTACTTCATGTCTAGCTTGCAACATTAGAAATTTTTGAGTGAAGTTATTGCCCCATCAATCGCACAGCAAATAGCTCAGGCATCGTTTGCAATGATCTTCTATGTCATTGCCCTGACTCTCCACCTGTAATGATTCATTTCTGATGAATGCTTTAACCAGGCTGAGGCCCATACTGGCATTATAATGATAATTTGTGACTTGAAGGAGCTCCTGTTTCTCTAACAGGGGACTTACTTGGTTGTTGCTGTTCATGTCTGCCTGACACTTTCCTTGGAATGAGTTAAGAGCATTAACCGCATTTGAGAAATAAAGTTCACATATAAGAGCAACTAAACAAAAACCATTCTTATGAATAGTGTTCATCGACACACATAATTTAAAGGATTCCTATTTCTGTAGTAAATTTAGTGGCTTATGTCCAACCAGGACTACCATTCATTCAAAAACAAACAATGCCATCATGAAGATTATTTTGCAACAGAGGCAAATCTGGCAGTTAAAGACTGTGTAGCTTCTCAGGCTATTGTTTTAAGACCCTCCTGCACATCAGTTTAGCGGATATTTACAGGGATGTGTTAGGTCTGAGTGAGGAAAGTGAACAAATGAATACATTCACTGTTAACACACAGATGACATCTGCTGCAGTCTTAGGCTGGTGTCACAGAGGCCCAGACACCCAAACAAGTCATCTTATGGGCCTCATGTTGTTATAGTCTCTAATATGCAGTTAAACTCTGCCAAAGGAATGTGATGGCAGATGTCATATTGACAAGTAATTTTGTTGCCATAGCTTTAAAAAAAAGGGGGGGGGGAAGCCTGTCAATGTTGTTCTCAGTGACTTCCTCAGGTCTGACAGTACATCAGTAGAGACACCTCCTTTCCAAATGTTTGTGTCACCTCAGCAGTGTTTGGCCAAGTAGCTTTTGAGGATAGGAGCATCACTCTGTCCACATTTGGACAAGGAACTAAGTTGCTTGTGAGGAGCAGCCACTGATGGTAGCAGCTGATTGCTCCCCATTCTTTCTGGTCTGAATGGCAACAAAATTACATAACAACAGAACCCGAGGAAATCCAAAACATCATCAGATCTTACTACAAAAGGCTATACTCAACAAAACTGGAAAACCTGGATGAAATGGACAACTTCCTAGACAGATACCAGGTACCAAAGTTAAATCAGGATCAGATTAACGATCTAAACAGTCCCATTTCCTCTAAAGAAATAGAAGCAGTCATCAATTGTCTCCCAACCAAAAAAAGCCCAGGACCAGATGTGTTTAGTGCAGAGTTCTATCAGACCTTCAAAGAAGACCTAATTCCAACTCTCTTCAAAGTATTCCACAAAATAGAAACAGAAGGTACTCTACCTAATTCATTCTATGAAGCCACAATTACTCTGATACCTAAACCACACAAAGATCCAACAAAGAGAGAGAACTTCAGACCAATTTCCCTCATGAATATCGATGCAAAAATACTCAATAAAATCCTCGCAAACTGAATCCAAGAACACATCAAAATGATCATCCATCATGATCAAGTAGGCTTCATCCCAGGGATGCAGGGATGGTTTAATATATGGAAATCCATCAATGTAATTCACTATATAAACAAATTCAAAGACAAAAACCACATGATTATCTCATTAGATGCTGAGAAAACATTTAAAAAAAAAATCCAACATCCCTTCATGATAAAAGTCTTGGAAAGATCAGGAATTCAAGGCCCATACCTAAACATAATAAAAGCAATCTACGCAAACCAGTATCCAACATCAAACTAAATGGAGAGAAACTCGAAGCAATCCCACTAAAATCAGGGACTAGACAAGGCTGCCCACTTTCTCCCTACCTATTCGATGTATCCATTCTAAACTCACTTTTATTCTAGGTTTAAAGCTAACCTTCTTGGAATCATGATTACATCTATGATTTGGACATTTATTCTAACAGGAAAAGGAAGTATCACTATTTTGCAACCAAAATTTATTTTCTGGATACAGTCTAGGAGCCTCTCCCCCAGTCCCAGTTTGGTCATGTCCAACATGGTGAAAAAGAGAAATGTGGACACTGACTGTGAGAGATTCTCCTTGGATGTGTTCATTCTATATTTCTCTTGTGGATGTTGTAGGTACATTCCTAAAATAATACCCTCCCACTTGGTGTCTTTAGCTATTAGAATTAAAACCCCATGGCTTATTAAGAGGTTTGGCCACAAATTTAGGAACCCAGAAACTCACAGACAAAAGCATAGCACTGGCGGCATCGGGATCTTTAAACTAGCATTTTCTGCAACGTTATGCTAAGAATGCTGTGCATAAAGTCAAATGCTATAGATATAGCAAAACAGTAAAATCATTCGTCTCTCCTAAATGTCTTAGAGACATTAAAAGTGATTCTCTTAGTGAGCTTAAGATGTACATGAAGGAAGCAAATTCCCCACTGGCTAGGAGAGCTAGTCAATGCCTTGGCCTCTCACAGTCTCAGTCTGTTCCTCTGTTAAATGGGAATAATCACTGCATAATGTCATAAAACAAGGTATGCAAGGCACTCCACATGGCTTTGCCTAGCAGCTCAGTGCCTGCAATCTCCATTCAGAAATCACTTTTGCTTATGCTCGTGTGGGGCAGCTCCTATGCATTTTCATGAGGCTGCAAAACCACTGGGGTTGACATTTTTATTTTGAGACAATATATATCCCAGATGGGCTGTGAAATTTCAATCCTTCTGCCTCAGTTTCCAAGTGTTGTGACTTCAAATTCTTTTTAATATTATCTTATCACTATTAAAATAGTTCACTATTAAAAAATGGAAAACAGTAGCCCACCACAAAGTGTACTGAAAAGTTTCCTGTCTTAGAGTTTAAGGTGGGGGGTTTATGTGTAGGTATGATAAAGACACGACTCCATGGTGAATATTCAGAGGAGGCCTCTGCAAAGTTGTTAGACAGTTCTGCAACAAGAACTCCATGAAGAAATTAGACATAGAGAACTCTGAAATTCTGTGTATTCTCCTCCAGCCCAGAGTGACCTCAGACATTTCTCCTTAACCCACAGTTAAAGTACTTGAGTGAACTTTCTCTTTTTAAATTTAGAGAATCTAGCTTCTACAGATTTTGAAATGAGAGGAGACAGAAAAACAAAAGGGTACAGTAGGTGGAGGGAGGGGACAGAGTGTGTATACTCCACATCATTGTCAAGAGATGTCCATCCACTGCTGGAGAGGGGCCAGGATGTGCACTCCTCTAAACCTAATTGCATAGTCAGAGCCATTTCAAATTGCTAGATTCCCCCTTGTGGCACAAGCAGTGTGTGTGTGTGTGTGTGTGTGTGTGTGTGTGTGTGTGTGTGTGTGTGTACTTCACCCTTAGCAGGTGGGAATTTCATTAATTAAAAAATTAGTAAGCACAATAGAATTTGCATGCATACACATGACACACACACACACACACACACACACACACACATAGTAAGTTTAGAATGAATACATCATGTAGAAGAAGAAAGCCCACTACTTGAGCTAGGAGAACCCACTGTGTTCAGCCCAGAAAGCATGGGGAGTAATCAGCTGCTACCATCATGGCTGCCCCTCACAAGCATCTTAGGTCCTTGTCCAAGTGTGGACAGAGTGATGCTGCTATTCACAAAAGCTACTTGGACAAACACTGCTGAGGCGACACAAATATTTTGATAGGAGGTGTCTCTACTAATATATATCTGTGATTATGAGATTTACTATCTTTTATTTGGATTCTACAATCAAGGAGTAAGAAAAACTGATAGAAAATCTATCTAATCAAATGATTAAGTTAAACTTAAATCAATGATGTTATTCTATTTGAGTTAGAAGCAAGGAATCATTTAAGCCTTTGTGGTCTGTTCTTAGAATGAGCAGTGGCTAGAAGAAGCCAGTGCCCCCTAAAATAAGTTTTTCTGAACAAAATATAGATGCCCACTGTTAAGTCCAAGTTTTTGAACTGTATCAGATGATTATCTGCCGTGTGCTGAACAGCACATGGGCAACGTTTGCATTTGAAAGAGTTCATGGTTTTCCCATGCTGCTGGGTATCTAGCAGTTTTACTCATCTAGAAAGTAAGACAGTGAAGGCAGGAGAGGAGGGGGACAATTTTCTAAGATATCACCTCCTCTGTTGTCAAAGTCCAGCAAGGCATTTCTGCAGAGCATCTGGACATCTAGCCAGCAGGAAAACTTGTTCAGTGTGGTGGTATCTGGAGGTGAGGCCTTCAGGAAGGGGAGGGGTCAAGATGGCAGGCTCCTCTCCAATAGAACTTATGAAAGGGACTCTCATTGCTTTTCTCTAGAATCCTAATTGGGTTTTGAAAAAGTACACTTTAATCCCTAGTTACTTATTACAAGGGCAGAGGTGATACTCCCTCAAAACAAGGGGATTCCTTTGAGCTGTGTGGCCTGGGATTTAATTTCTACCCCCCTACACTATCTTTCTTTAATTATTTACTTGACTATTAGTTGTTGGGTTGGAGGATACAGAACTATGTACACAGCTGAGCTAACACTTCCATGTCAGATTCTATTCAGTGTTACATTTTCTTTACATGTATTCTAGTGAATGAGCTGAAGAACTATTTGTGACCAGATGTTGACAAATTCTTAATGATAATCAGAAACATTTTTCTTCACCGATTCTGCTTTTAGTCAGTCTACAAATTAAACTATGGATGTTTTTCATTTTCTCCAGTGCTGATTGAACGTATTTTCTGTTTCCCCTTTCAAAGAGCATCAGGGATACTGTAAAGCCACCACTTTGTAGAAGGGCCACCTTTTGTCAGCCTTTACCTGGCTTTCCCCATGACCTTAAGCTTTAATACTAGCCTGCAAAAAACCCACCACCAACAACAACTTAGAATTAGGGAAAGCATTTCTGTTTCCATTTGCTGCTGCCAGGTTAAGTGACTAAATCAGACTTAAGCTATTTATTGCTTGGAAGAACACCTTGACTCATAGCCAGGAAACATTTTCCAACAAAGCCATCCATCTAAGAACTATTTTAAATTTCACCCAAAAACGAGAAAGAAATAACTATAGCAGTGAACAAGCAAAAACAAAACAAAACAAAACAAAAATTAAAACAAAGACAATTCCTCCAGTTTGTTTTTAAAACAAAAACTAAAACAGCCAAGCAAGCAAGCAACCAAGCAAGCAAGCAACCAAGCAACTAACCAAAAACAAAACAGGGGCCAATGATCTCCAATATTCCTAATTTACCCTTCATTGAAGGTCCCATTCAATGGGAAGAGGTGCAGAGAATGTTTGGCAATTGCTCAAGAAAACACTATGCATATTTACCACCTCCTGGTTCTGTGTTTATACCCAGTGAGTGCATCGGGCTGCAAAGCCGAATTTAAATGAGGTTAACAACAAAACAAGCCCCCAATGGGAAGGAAGGGTGGGGAGGGAAGCTCAGTGAAAGGCACATCTGTCTATCATAGTCAGATAGGGTCATGGTCCTGGTCCAGGTCCATGACCCTAGGATGATTCATGCGGTTTTTTTTGTGAAGAAAATGTCCATTGTTGTGGCAAAATTAAATGTATTTTGATACTTGCATACGATGCTTATCTATCTGCTCAATCAGAAAAAAGTTGTCCTCATCATCCTAACACATATTACTTTTTCAATTTCCTGTTAGTAATGCTTCCTTAATGTTCTTGGGGGTGAGACCGCAGAATTTCTCATTTCTCACAACAAAGACGGAGTCTCGTTAGAATTATGCTGATGAGTTTCTTTCATAAAATTGCAAAAACTCATTTTCATAGGTGGCCAGTCTTCAGCCAGATCCCCGCTGATCACAGTTGTTGACAAATGTCAACATGGAGGGTGGGCTGTGCTCCAACTGTGGCTTCTCAGAGTTTTCTTATCTCTATTTTAAATGTTCCTCAAAATCATACCTGTTTAACCCCTCTAGTCCTCCATAACTCCTCTAGGTTCTTCATTGTGGGAACAGGCGTTAAGTTCACAGAGCCATTCCAGCCTAGGCAGTGCCATGTGATCTCGTCTCGAAAAACACTGTTAGTTTTCTGAGACCGGTCCCACAGTATTCCATTTTGTGTTTATTTAAGTAGATTTTACACTGTGTTTTAAGTATGAGCATCCCATTCTCCTGAAGATGCCATCCATCCTTTATATTAAAAAGCTAAAGAGTTACTTTATCGCTAAATGACACTGAAAAGATTCTCACCGTTCAAAGTCTCTCATTTCTAACTTGTACTTTCTCAAGTTCCTTCTAAATTGAAAGCAGAGATTGTGCAGTGCAGACATTAGGTCTCCTTGCTTCTGTGGGAAGGCTGCTTAAAATGGCTTAAAGATACAGTGGAAGAAGAGGAGATGTTTTTATTCCAGGGCACCAGAGAAAAACAAGAGGGCTTAAAGGCACCTAGTGGCTGATAACCCCCTCTGGTCCTGTCTTTTGCTTAAATTGAGTACATCTTGTTAGGAAAAAAGGCCAATGCTGTTCTGCCTAGAAGTTATATGGTATTGGGAGGGGGGCAGGCTAGACATCTCATAGCCTGGAGCTACTGTTAATCTTGAGAAAACAGGATATTCCATCATGCTCATCATGTGGGTAGTACATTCCATACTGCCACACTGGCCTTTTCTGCATGTTGTAGGGAACATGGTTTCACGGCAGATGTGGTCAAAGGGAAAGTGTGCTTCAGGACATGCTCGGGATTCATGTGACTCTCTACATAAGGCCTAAGTGTTGAACAACCTGTATTGTGCTCACACTTTACGCTAGCTGTACAATTCTAAAAGAAGCTGGAAGAAAGGCAAGTAACTGAAAACAGCCGTTTTCATTCGACATGGGAAGGGTGGATGGTGTTTAAGAACATTTTCACATAAAACTTTAATATATTCAGTGGACCTTACTTGAGATCAGCTGACTGAAGGGGATTAAGTATACAGAGCAGAAAGCAAGAAGCTTCCAATTGTTGTTAGAACATGTGATAGAGAGCATTCTGAGACAAAACCGAGCTTGGTTCTTGCATGTCTCACAGGGTGACCTTGGAAGCTCTCCATCCATCTGTATAACAGCCATAGGCTACAGCATGCAGTGGTGGAAAAGGTGACACGGTTGGGACATTCTGGGGCTGCGAACCTGTTGGCACTTAGTACTCTATAAATGTCTACCTGTTACTAATTTTTATCATTGTTGCTAATAGTGGTCCTCTTAACCTCTAGGGAACATTTTATCATTTCAAAGAAGAGAAACCTAGCTGAGGAAGATGAGATGCCTTGCCTGGCCTCTGGGGGGTATGATGGAATGGAGGGAGAGCTTAGGTCCCTGCCTGTCTGACTTGAGACCCTGAGGTTTTAGCCCTGGAGTCCCTTCCAGGTAGAGATACAGGCATTCCTCAGCCATGTTGCTTCAGGGAGGTTCTGGGTTATTGGCAGTGTCTCACCTAGGTAGTATGCCATGTTCTCTTCTTGTGCTCTCTGCATTACTTGCTTCATGTCATTTGCCTATAAGTATAAAGCTGTACTTGTAAGTACTGACTGTACTGCATGCAGCATTCTTAATGGTTCAGCTTATAACATCTTGTAAGGGTCGACTTTTACTGTTATTCCAGATGGCAACAGTTAGGTGAGGAAACCAGTAGAAATTGGGAGCTAATGTTTGAATCTAGCATGCTGCACAGAGGTTTGGTGGGAACTTGAATCTGCCCTCTTTCCTTGCTCTGAGTTGTGACATTTCTATTCTTCTCTGCCTCTGACCTATTAATTTCTCTCTTATTGGCCTTGTAAGTTGATGGCTTTTGACATCTTTATGAGTACTAACCAGCTCCTGCCTGGGCCAACTAAAATGTAGGGTGCATGTTTATAGAATATTTACTTCAAAGGTGGCTATATCTCATATGTGATGAGATATATGTCCTATCCTATCTTGTAATGTCCTAATGATAATGATGGTTTGAAGATGGGGCTGGTGATAGTCCAGGAAAGCTGACTCGGAGTTCAGCATTCATTTCTTTCTCTGTCCCAACCCAAATTCAAAGTAAGCTTACTTTTTATTTTATAATAAAACAAAGAATAAATAGCTTCTGTTATCATCTCTCATTTTTGCTAAAATCCAGATATTAAGAAGGCAGCTAATATCCCAGTATATAGTTGTCCCAATTTCTGGCTAAGTTAAGGCTGTTCACCAGAGAAATAATGTTTCTCAATTATATTACTCCTTATATTACTAAATTTTAGTTTTAATGTTTAGTACTAAAAAGTATTTTGAAAATTTGTGAATCTCTAACAATTGATATATTTGACTAGTTGTCTAGTGTGGTATTTTACTACTATACCCTTTCCCTCAAAAAATGCATGGTCTGACTTTCGGTGCAATTTAAATCAATGGTTTCTTAGGCAAAAGAATACTGTGGTACATATTTCTGTTTTCCTTCAAAAGTCTTACCTCACTGGAGGAGTGGGTCTCTGGGGGGAAAGATCTGGAAACATGAGGCATCTTAACATACTTTGAGCTTAATCAATTCTAGCATGATTTTGTATATTGAGGACTGACTGCTGTAGGGTTTCCTACTGAGCTCTGAGAAGCTAACATGGAAAGCATCTGTGTGGCGCACACCTGCTCTTTGTTCGTGTTTAGGAGGTCTCCTAGGTCCTGACACTTTGAGTCTTCTTTCCTCTGGCACGATCTGAGATAGACGTTAAATTTGTCCCATTGTTTTAGGGACTTCCCTGAAAACACCTCTTTATGTCCTTTGATGAGCAAACAAAACTAGTAAGCATATAAATTAGAATACCTAGTACTTACTTGGTAGGATAATTTTATCTTCAGGTTTCAAGTGTGTGTATAGACACACCTTCAGGAGTCCTCTGTGAGACTCTTGTTAGGGTTTGTCCTGTGTGCTGTATAGCCAATTTGCTGTAATTGGTTCCTCTTTATTAATTCCTGATTGATCAATAAATGGCTGGGGCCTAATTCTGGGTGGAGGGGATAGAAGGGTAGAACTTGGAATTAAGGAGGGGTTTTGAGAAAGACCACAGTGGGAGAAGAGAGAATGAGAAGAAGGTTACCGGTATATCTAATGGTAGATGGGCAAAGAGCACATGGCCAAGAGAAGTTCATCCTAAGGACAGGCTGATGGAACAGAAACAGCCCAGGGGATATCAGACTGGCAAATGATGGGCATTTGTGTGGGTTTTACAGGTGAAAGGATTAGAACAGCTTGGAACCTGCCCAGCATAGTGTCTACAGCTTATTAATAAATTGTTCCATTTCTGTGTTGTTTACTTGAGAACTATGTGGCTAAAAGTAAGGTAGAAACCCCCAATAGATATTTAGGAGTAAAAAGGGGTATAATGACCCTCCAGATTAATAATTTCCTTCAGTAGACTGTAGGGAAAGGAATACATTCCCGTTTTTTTTTAACTTAGAGATTTAGGTTTTGTGTTTTTAAGTTGTTCACATAGCATCTGGGAGAGCACCCAGGCCTTCCAGCCAGAGAAACTCAGGTTGGTTACAGGAGCACAACAGTAGGTACTGGGTTCAGGTCTCAGCCCTAGTACTTATGCAAGGTACTGACCTGGGGAGTTGTATTTCTCTGAACTTTTAAAGAGTTTGCCCATCTGTACAGGTGGGACCATCAAAGTCTTCTAAGACATCCCACAGTGCATTAGTTCATTACTGATGGTCCCAGGTAGGAGCTCACTAGGGTAGACTTTCTCTCTCTCTCTCTCTCTCTCTCTCTCTCTCTCTCTCTCTCTCTCTCTCTCTCTAATATAACTTGACCTAAAGGAGCTTGCAGCTAAGATCCAGCAGTCCTCCAAGATGCTTAAAGAGCTCAGTGTACTCAAATGAACTACATGATTATCCCTTAGGGATAGACAGCGCTTTCCCACAAGGGTGAATTAACTGACATAGGAGTCTGCTGCACAGGGAACATACTCCTTTTCAGTCATTTCCTCTTAATGTTAAGCAGGGTAGCCTTGATCAGCTCCTTGGAGCTGTGAATAGCATCCTCTGGCTGATTAGCTGTTTAGAATTATAGATGCTCCAGAAATTAACTGGCCTCAAAAGAATGTGTGAGTTTTATCCAGGAGTCTACAGGAGAGGCCATTTTCCTGTTCCCATGAAAACAAAGGCTTATGGATGGAGCATCAAAAGTACACCATGACAAAAGTTGGCAGTGGCCAGAGCTACGAAAGAAACAGATAGTTCAGCATCCTACTTTAGGTAGCAAAGACATGGTCCTCTCTTTTCTAGGTCTTTGGAGTGAATTTTACAAAGTAGTTTTTACTGTGCATTACTGCTAATCTCTCTTGTTAAACAGTGTGCTTTCTGCTAGGGATGGAGGCTTAAAAGAAAGACGCCAGGGGGCCTTTTTTAGTTCTTTATGTTAATGAGCCTTTGGGCTGCTAAGTCTATACCAGACATGGAGGGTATGAAAGGGCAGAACAAGGGAGGCTGGTGCTGGAGTAGTAGCATTGGGTGGTCACCACAGCCGAGTTCCAGAGACTGCAACAGAACCACCTGTGTCCACTCTGTAACCCAGCATCCACAGAGTCACTACACACCACGGTTAAAATACACGACTTTCATCTGTGCTATGGATGGTAAGGACTCAGATACCAGATGGACTCCATCAACTGGCCTTCTGGCTCCACCTCTGACCTGTCTTTGCAGGTTCTAAAGTCCAAAGAAAGTTCGATTTCAGACAGGCAAACATTAATTTGCCAGTGATTTACATGTTATGAGACCCTGGAAAGTCTCGAGACAGTTTGAGAACCCTTCCTTTCTATAAAGTGGATAAGACGACAAACTGGAAGTCACAACAAAGCTCTGGTGGCAAGGGCAACATCTCCTCACATGAAGGATTCCTGCTTTCAGAAAGCATTTAAAAAGCCATGGATAGTTATAAGTGAGAATTGCAGGCAGCAGCGCTTTCCTAAAAGCACACACGTAGATTTTATTAAGTCTTAGTTGGGGGAATCAAAGGTTAAGGAAGTTGAGCCGGCAGCCTGATGGCCTTGACTCACTAACTTCTTTGAACCTAGCAGGTCACTAGAGCTCAGACTCAGTCAGACTACTGCCTGATGGCCCTGATACTGGCCTTCTCATTTGCAGAACATTTTGAGGGGCTGTGAGGGGATCACTTAGGGAAACAGTGCTGAAATGAGGCTATAAAGCCCTTAACGGGGCTCGGAGGGCAGATTTGCTGTGTTAGTGGATGGGTTGGGTTGGCTGATTATTATTTTGTCTTTATCACTGAGAAGAAGCCACAGCGATATTCTTAGAATGCTATCAACCCCATGAAGATACATTTCCTGCCCTCCAGAGAGTATTGAAAAAAAATGTTCAGTAAAAGATGATAGTTGAAGGATAGTTTATTCAATTACTATTGCACCTTAAAACCTTATTTTGTGATATGATCAAATGGGGGAAATAAAGTTTTGTCAGACCTATATTTATGAGAAAACATATAGACATCAACTCTTAACTTTCAACAAAATATGTTTGATCCTTATTTATAACACATTGTCTAAATAGATTCTGTTGTTATTGTAGTTTTAAAAGAATAGTAGTGTTTTATGCATTTTATGTTTTTGAAATTAGTATTTTGTGGTAAAACCATAAAATTTGTTGAGAACTATCACAGTTCTTGAAATGGAGGGGAGTGTGTGCTTTTCGTCTAGAGTTTCGTTTTTCTTTTGAAAATAAACAAGAGAACAGGGGCTTGTATGGAAAAATGTAAAGATGTTTGTGTTGATTTGGAAAAGTTATTTTTATATGTGTTTTCTGTGCTTCACTCTAAAAGATGAAGTAAAAGGCGCTATGCGGGTGCCTCAGATACCTCGTCACTGGCTTGCCTGCTTCTAATGGGCCCCGAAGCTTATTCATAAGCAGAACCACACACTATTTCTTCCTTTTGTGCAGGACTGGAAAACTGTTTTACAGACTGAGTAGTTGTGGCTTTGAAAGTACTTTAGACAAATCTCATAAGACTCTGGAGAGGACCAACCGACAGCTATCGAATTACTTATCTCTTAACCTACGGCTGAGATGAGCATTTTTTATAACTGCCGTGAGTTGATCTTAAGGAGTCTCGTCTTTTCCATTTAAATCATGTGTGAACATTCACTTCTGCAACCTATATAGGGTCAGTGTCTGGGTTTTGATTTTAAAGGAACAGCTGTAATTTATTAAATGCCTTATCTTTCTATTACTGGTGGGAAAGAAATCCAGAAAAATTGTATAACCTATATGAGACCACTCTGCTGATAAATAGGAATGTTTATGCTTCAATAAAAACTTAGGTTTTCAATGTGCTACTGCCTGGGAGATGTCTTTGAGCTCGTGGTAATAATTCAGAAGACCTCACATGGAGTACAGTTCTGCTGCTGCACCTCTCTGGAGAGCTAAACTGTGGGGGGACTTCCTGCCAGGGTCTGAGCACACTGTCAGTACTCTTGCCTTCCCCACCTACCGTAGGGCTTGAAATGAGGCAGGCCCCACGATGTTTCATTCAGGGAGGGGTTGCCCTTCATGCGGCACACCTTCCAGTCACCATCATCAGGAGGCAGCCTTTAGCTCACAGAGAACATAGAAATTCTCTTTTTTATCAAGGCAGATTTGCTTCTATCTTTTGGTTGTATAGAAGCTTGCATCTTTCTGAGTAACCTGTGTGGGCTGTGTGGGTAAGTGTCTTCACCCTGTTTTGTTCTTTTTAAAAATTGATGGGAAAAGGTTACTAGGTGTAGTCACAGAAACTTGTAATCTCAGCACTTGGGAGTTGGAGGTAGTTTTAAAAAAGGTAATTTTGTTTAGTTGCTTTTGTGTTTTACATGTTTGGTTCTTTAAAGGATGAAGATGGGTGTCTACATTCACTAGCTTTCACCTCTCAAAGCTTTAGGGTGGTGGAGGACCTGATTTCATCAGGAAACAGCCATGAGCTTCAGTTAAAATGTAAAATACTTTCCTTAACCTCAGAATAAAGCAAGATTTCATTTGGTTTTACTCTTCTGTAATAATGCCAATAAAGAGATATTGCCAAAGACACAAGAGAAGCAGTTTTGTAGCTGAACAAATTGATGGTAAATCTACTTGCCAATTTCTCAAACCACTCCTAGGAGCGCACATGGGAACCTTTACTCTCCACCCTCTGGTGCACTGTTCTGAGAAAGGTTGAGGTGCCCTAAGATGGCTTTAACATCCCACTGCTGAGACTCACACAAAACCTTCATCCATGCACCAGAGAAAAATGTTCATCTTGATTAACAGACAGCGTTTACTGATCATGGCTCTGAGATGTGACTATGTGATCAACCTCACTCTAAGTACTTTAAGCCAATGAACCAACGTCAGTATCCTCCCACTTTTTAGAAGAGAACTCATGGCACCAAGAGAATAGAGGAACCTGCTGAGGCTTCCCAGCTGATAGATGACAGCCTAGGTGCAGATCCCTTCTTGTCTGCGTGTGTGTGTGTGTGTGTGTGTGTGTGTGTGTGTGTGTGTGTTTGTAGAATCCAGAAGTCAGCCTTGGGTGTCATTTGTCAGGCGCTGTCTACTTGTTTTTTGAGACAAGCTGTCTCACTGTGACCCATTTGATTATTAAGCTAGGCTGTCCAGGAGCCAGCCACAGATTCTCATGTCTCCACCTCTCCAGTGCTGGGATTCCAAGGGTGTGCGGTCACACCCAGATTTAACATGGATCCCGGAGAGCAAATTCAGGTCCTCGCTCTTGAATGGCGAGCACTTTACCAATGAGCCATCTTCCTAGTCTACCGCTTGCCTAGATTTTATTGTCCGTATTGTATAATTAGAAAAAGAGGCTCAGAGGGCTTAAGAATTTGTTCAGACCATATTTAGAATCAAATCCATCACCTTTGACTTATTCTTTTTCTTCTTGCACAAGTATGAGATCCAGGTAGTAAAGAGAACTAAAGATCTTGGCAGTGCATCAGCCAATGCCAATGTTCTGCTTATTTTCACCTAAAAGGAAAGTTCAAAACTCCTTAACATTCCTGGGTGGCATGGGTACTTCATGATTTTAGATTGCTGTGTCTGTTAAATTGATAACTTTAGTGATCACATTCTGTCCTTTGAATTAACAGTTATTATAGGGCAAAGTAAGAAAGGTAAGAAAATGGAGGAACATTTTCTCTTATTTGTTATGATTAGAGGCTGGGGTCGGGGTGGAGAGAAAAGGACAGAAAAGATTATTCTTCAACACATCCAAGGCCACAAGACCTAGGTGGTGAGATTTCTTCCTGTTGAGACCCAAAGGCCAAGAATCTGAAGAAAGATTTGGGCATAGAGAGGAGGCTGATCCTGCAGGAACAAGTGTAGCCTGCAGCAGGTGACTCCTTGAAGGTTATGAGTAGGCTTGGGTAAGCTAAGCCTTAGAAACCAGATAGAATTGGTACCTAAAGTTAACCCTGTGTAGGCTTGAAGTCTCATTTAGGTCTCTTAAATCCTGACTTTGGTCCATAGGGTGCAGAAAGGATCTTGGGAAGTGAGGACAAGGATAAATACTTTGGATGACAATGCCCCTACTTGATGGTTTCTGTGTGGAACAAACCTCCTCATCTGTCCAAGTAACTATCAATAAGTTCTGCTTCTCAAACTTAGGTTTTACTTTAGCATTAATGCCATTAATCTTGGATACACTTCTAAATACACAAAAGGACAGGTGCCAGGAACTCCAATAAGGGAGTTTCTAAGTATTCAAAGAGTTTTCTCTTCATGTCTCCTTGGGAAATCTCTGTGGAGACTTCAGTGAGTGTGGCAGTCTTAGGTGGCAGGGTATGTTAATCAAGGTGAATTGTACTAACCTAGTTCCAATATTTTTTCTTTTGTATCCCATTAACAAGAGACAAAACCACACCTATTAAATGATTTTTGCTCCCCTTTAAGGTAGCAGATGTTCACTTTAGGATATATGTTTACTATAAATACAAATGAACTACCCTTACACAACTTGTAAAATAACAATAAAAGACACTATATAATTAAGTCTGATTCACTGTCCACAGAACCCTATGAGTATTCAACTTGGTATTCTTGCTGACTGTGACCGAGATTCCAGGGCTTAGGGTGACAGTGGTGGAAATTCTGGTCCCTAAGGGGTTTCCACTGGCTAATCAGCTACCAAAGCATTGGGAAAGAAAGCACCAAGTAGCCCATTGCAAGCCTTACATTACACTATTTCTCCTGTGGGGAGCATAATTGTACATTCACTTGGATGACAGAACAGAAAAATCAGACGGAAATGCCTCTCTGTAGATAGATTTGGTGTTGCTCTTCAACTCCTAAAATTTACACCGTGAGGTTGCTTTATCTCTGGGTATAGCTCTAGGAAGCTGCTTCCAGCATGGTCCTGAAGTATGTGTGACTTATAGATATTAAAACCAACTTTTCCTCCACCCCAATACCCACAGCCTTCCAGAAATCTTAATATGCTCTTGAGAGCCTCCATTTAGAGCTGACTGCATAAAATGATCTTTTGATGAAAAGGAATTGGAACAAGGGTTAAAGCAGACATTGAAAGGTTGCTGTAGAGGGCACAGTGTTCATACAACCCTCCTTTAATATGTGTGGTGTGCACCTGTGATAAGATGATTCATTACACGGGGCCTCTCTTTGACAAGCTCCATCGTTCAGCCCTTGGGCCTCTGATGGGACAATCCTATACCCGCCCAGGAAATATAACAAGGTCAGCTTTTTCTTTCTCTGGGCTGGAGGTAGAGATGGTTTAGCTTATAATGCATCTTTGTTTGCTGTTTATGTAAAATAAAAAAACAAAACAAAACAAGAGTTTAAGACATTGAGATTCCTGCTTTTTTTTTTTTTTAGAGCTGCTATATGTAGCAGGGAGTTATGTAAACACACTGCCCAGTAAATAAATGATACTCTCCATGTGTTTCATGTTCATAAATGGCCATGCTGAAAAACTGAGGTCACTAATCACCCAGCTGGGCTCTGGATTTCCATTGGAGGACACACTGCCATCACCAGCCTCAACTCTGCCCTGCATTTTTATGCAGCTTTTATGGTTACTGATGAATGAAGTTCTGTCATGTGTGAACATGACATGGACACATGAGCCTTGTAGGAGAATGGGTCTCCTGTGACATGGGGAAGGCTTAGTGGACCTGACAGATTAGTGATAATCAACAGGCATGCAAGAGTCCCCCAAAATTAGCTACAGTGCAGAGGCTGTATGGCAGTTGGCATCTAACTCTCCCTCAACCACACACATACTTTTTGTTGTTACTTGAATACCACTTTGCATTAGCTTCCCACGCAAACAAAATATGGCTTTACTGTGGTTAGTTTAGATATATCAGATTAACCAGCAAAAGGACACTAGTTTCCCCCATTAACGTCAAAAAATTTTAAGTGAAAGATAAAAAAAGCAAAGTAAGGTTTTTCTTTGAAAAATTTAGTTTTTGATTATTTATTTCAAAGAATGTCCCAGTATCGAGAAGGGAGAAAATCTTTAACTCAGGCCATAATACTAGTCATCTCACAAAACAAAAACAACATAAAATCTTGACATTTTAGGGGAAGGAAAGAAAAACTCTCACCTCTAAAATATAGAAACACTTCCCCACCCCTCTCCTCTTCTTGACATTGCTAGTAAACATTATTTATTTGCCTCAAATAGATGCAGCTACGTATCACTGTCATGCAAAAGAAATTCATTTCCTTTCCGAGTTCAATCTGCCATAAAATTCGCTCTTCCTCCCATCTCCCACTCACCTGTCCTTGTGCATTAGTAACTAGTTGACCTGTGACCCCCTGAAGGCTGGAGAGGGCATTGCCAAAGGCCTGTGAGCTTGCTATGGAGCCCATAGCTGCTGCAGCAGCGGCGGCCTGACTTGCTAGAGGATTATTAACCAGCTGCAAAGAAAGAAAAGATCAGGGTGAAAACCACCACGTGGCAGGGTAACCACACAGCGACGTAAAGTTCCCTCCAGTTTGCTCATGCAAAGGGCCCCCGAACCCACTGCAGGGTCCCAGTAAGAGATTGAAAACGGACTAGAGGTAGTCAGGGACGAGGTGTGTATGTGTGTGTGGGGGGGCTCAGCTGAGGGACAGCCTAGGAGGGTAAGAGCCTGAATTTGGGGGCTGGGGGTGGGGGAAATCACAGAATAAAAATCACAGAATGAAATGTCAGCCTTCCTTGAAATCATCATGTGAAGCAGAATGGGTGGAGGAAATTGATGTTCACAGGGTTTCTGTGTGGATTTATCATTCCCACGTATGAACCACAGCTTCTTTTAGGGTTGTTTGTGAGGGGCAGGTTTCCCACCTCGCTTTCATTTCTGAGGTTCGAAGCAACCAAAATCAGTGAAATGACAGTCCAGCTCATGTGATTTCAGAGAGCAAGTGGGTCTGCGGTTGGGACTCTTGGGGCTTATTTTGAGGAGAGATTCAAAGTCACTGGTGAATGGTCAGGTTGACAATTACTTCCTGTTTTATCTCACATGTGGCCTCTTTCCTGCAACAAACATGTAACAGGAAGGAGTAAACAGAAGGGAGAGAAACCAGCACAGGGTATGGCTGCCAAATTCTGTTTTTTCTGTGGAGACCAATTCAATATTCTTTCTCCTGCCAATTTTCCACACCACAGGTTTTCAGGCCTTCTGACCATGAGGCAGAAGGGTGGCAGGAACTGAAATCTGCATTTAGGTTAATGACTAGATATAAATTCAAGAAACATTTAAACTATTTTCACAGTATTGGTTTTGATACATGAATTTCATTTGTATTTATTCTAGGGTGTTATTTTCCCCCTCTGTACAGTTTCTCTCAACTTCAACAACTGTGTATAATAATGCATTTTCCATCACCACGTTCCACATCCATGCAACTCCTGCATTTTAGCAGAGACCTGCCAAGGCTACTGCCTGGGGGAGAAGAGTTAGTCCTACTTAGTCCAAGTCTTGACTCGTCTAGAGTTCCTCTTTTATTAGTATTATTTCTACTCTTTAAACATTCTTTATTCTTCTCTGCTGCCTCTGTTCTCACCTCTCTCCTCTTTTCTTTCTTTTCCTTTCAGAAAATATTTTGTGTCTTTATTGTTTTGGGAATTTTCCCAGAGTTTACATCATCTGTACTGCTAAACAACAGGCCAGTGTCTTAGACATAGAGTTCTCAGTTTCCATCCCAGAATTAACATTACTTATCTGATGAGTAAAGAAATAATAATGGGGGGGGGATAAGGGAATTTTTGTGTATATCCTTGTTTTCTCTTATACCCAAAATCTCATCTACCAAGCACATTGTTTTAGAAAGAAAATTCCACTTTAAGCTCATTACTTTGCCATTTGTCATTATCTCTTTCCTAAGAAAAATGACTGTTTTTAAGTAGAGAAAAAAAAATCTCATTCTTTGGCCTAGTGAGAAACCCTGTGTAGTGGCTATTCCTGGTTGTCAACTTGACTATATTTGGAATGAGCTACAATCCAGATTTGGAAGGCTCACCAGTGACCCTAACCTGGAGGCTTGGATATAGAAGTCTCTGATCTGGATCTTGGTATGGAGGTCTTGATAGCATACCGACTATGGATTCCAGAAGATTAAGACAGAGAGTTCTCCGAGCTCAAGATTATCTAGGATTAAAGGTGTGAGATTAAGACAGAGTTCCCGGAGCTCAAGATCTCCTAGGATTAAAGGTGTGATGGCACACACCTTTAATCTGGGTTACACCTTCTGCTGGAGACTATATATCCTGTGACCTTCTTCCCTCTGACCGAGAGCGAGGAAGCGGACAAGTGGCACACCCTGACTCATTGACGATCTAGGAACCTGAAGGTAAGTGTCGATGATGACTTGGTAACAACCCTTATGGACTGCAGACTGTAAGTCATCAATAAATTCCTTTACTCCTTAAGTTCTGTGACTCTAGAGAACCCTAACTAATACACCCTGTCTTACCCCAGATGAGTAGCCTTGACCTTGGAGTTTGGCGTATGCCTATAGAGTGACTCTGGCTGAGAAGTGGGATGTGTTAAGAGAAAATACTCCTTGCTTTAGTTGAATGCCCACAATGGATGGTCCACTTTGTGTTCTTGGGGCACAGAGCCCTCTAGTGCCCAGCACAGACATTGCACACTGGCCTTCCATTCTGAGTTCATTTGAGAAGACTTGGCTTACATTGTTTTTATGCATAAAGCTGAAATCATAACAAAATTCCTGGAGTCATAAGATAAACTTAACCCTGAAGGAATGATAAATTTATGTGCAATTTGGTTTTAGTTTTAAAAAGACAGTTTTGTCTGCAGTTGTGAGTGAAAATTTTAAGTGTATACATAGTCAACGTTGTCTATTTAATGAAGATCATACAGTACTTCTTTGATATATTCTAGGCCAACCAAGATATGACTTAGGAAATGATAGACTGACTCTCTGGGTGTAGCATAATAATGGAAACTGAGAACTCTCTATGTCTAAGATATTGGTGTATTATTCAGTATTAGTCAACTGTATTTGCTGCAAAATCAGATACTGCACAAATTGCAAAATCAGATATTGCACAAATATACAAAGCAAAATCAATTACTTAAAAAGACTTCTGAGCCTTCTGTTTAAGGGTTAGAAATGGGTAACAGGGCTGGATGGATGGTGGTGTACACCTTTAATCCCAGCACTTGTGAGGCAGAGGTAGGCAGATTTCTAAGTTCAAGGCCAGCCTGGTCTACAAACTGAGTTCCAGGACAGCCAGGGCTATACAGAGAAACCCTGTCTCAAAAAAAAAAAAAAAAAGAAAGAAAGAAAGAAAGAAAGAAAGAAAGAAAGAAAGAAAGAAAGAAAGCAAAACTACCTCAAATGTTTTTTTCTTCTTCTTATGTTATTGCCTGGTTCTGTGATTTCTCTGTCCTTATGCCGTGTGTGTATACACATGGTTGTTGTGTGCTTGCATGAATTACCTCTCCATATTAAAGGAGAGACTGTTAACTTGGACGATTTGTTGTTGTTGTTGTTGTTGTTGTTGTTGTTGTTGTTGTTGTTATTCTGTTTTGCAGAGCTAACCCAGGGCCTTGTATACTCTAGACAAATGCTTTCCCACTGAGCTATATTCCCCTACCCTTGGATGGCTCTTATATCCACAGATAGCTTCTTGCTTTGTCTTTGTGAATAGTACCTTGTTCTATGGAGAAGTCTGGCAGGCACTGCTCTACAGCTAGAATGCACACACCCGATGTGGCTGCTGTGGTACAAGCCAGGGTAAGCGCAGCCTGGATAGTGATCATAGTGGACACAGCTTCATGAAATACTTCTTGGCTCTTCTCTTCGACAGGGATGCACTGCCATTAGGAGAAGTGGCAGGGGTGGGGGTGGAAAAGGCCATCACCTCGGGCCGTGTCACTCTGTGCTGTCCATAGTCATGTCACATTAGCAGTGCTCCGATCACTATTTTTTCTTGATTGGAGACTCAGGCTAGATTTGGACAGCTGTGAGCCCATGCACAATAAATGCATATAACGAGCTTAGTACTGTTAGGCCAACTGGGCATTTGGAAATGGCTGCCAAGTGTATGCCTTCATATTTTTCATTGCCAGTGTGCCTACCAGGAAAAAGGCAGCTGGAAGAAATCTGACTGTATTACATGGTGTATTTTCAACAGATCAGTTCAAGACATGCTGATTCTAGTGTGTTCTTATTATAAATACAGGAGTTCTCAGAGTAAGAATTTGTAGCAGATGAGAGTTTTGACATTACATCCGGAGCACATCAAGTGTGCCTACGGGATCTACAGCTGGTCTACTCTACTCACCGAAATGCCTATTTCTGAAGACATTTCCTTTTCTAGAATTTTACAGAACAAAAGATCAAAATAAATTTAAATATAGTTGTGTACCTCTGACATAGGGTACCAAACCCCACCTTTCCCCTGCTCAAAAAGGAGCTCAGTAGATGCAAAAAACTTCAACCCTATTTTTTCCTGGATAAAATAGGGGTGGGGGGAATGACAGCACTCACGAGAATACAGTGGGAGTCAAGTGAAAGTGTGCAGGAAAAAGCGTTAGACCACAACTCGTGCTCTTAACAAGTACTAATACTCTCACAGATCACACAGCACAGAACCTTCTTACCTTAGAAATAATATGACAGTTGTCCTGCTTTTACATACAGTTTCTTTAGATTTTTGTGCTTGATTATTTTGGCAGGGTGCTCCCCTGTAACCCAGGAAGACCTCCAACTTGAGATGATCCTGCCTTAGCCACCCCAGTGCTGTGGTTATAGGCATGTATCACCACGTCTGGCTCTGTTATTTTTAAAAGGTAGCTTAGGGAAGCTACTAGCCAGCTGACATGGTAACTAGATGAGTTCTGTAGTTGTAACGAATATAAGAGTAGAAGGTATATAAAAACAAATAAAAAATAGATGCATACCATGAGAAGGTATGCAAAACAAAAGAATTTGGAACAGTTGTCACCTATTTGTCTCACATCTGTCCTGTGCATCGGTAGAGACAGCCACGCTTTAATTCTGGAACCAGGAGTGGTAGGTGACAGAGAACTCAGAGAAGACATGACTTTCTTTATTGTGCATATCCTTAGACTTAGTTCATAATATTTTAAAATTCTCTTCAAGTGTTCATTTTACAGTTTAATCCCTGGCTCATGTCAAAACATTGTGAAGTAGTTTATTTTACAGTTGTTTATTAGATAATGAAGGCATGCAATAAAAAAGATTAGAGAAAAACAGCGCTTGGTGTTTACAGTGATTTCTCTTCCCCTCCCTCCTCCCTCCCTCCCTCCCTCCCTCCTCCCCCACTGTCTCTGTTTCTGAAGGGCTTCATGTAAACAAGGATGGCCTCAAATGTACCATGTATTCATGACTACCTTGGACTCCTGACCCTCCTCACCTCTACCTGTAATTATTTATTTCTGTGTTCATAAATCAATGTGACTCTTGGGTGCTAATCTCAGGAGAATAAGTCCACATATTCAAATCTATGCTCTGTGAATTTTTTTGCTGTCTATGAACATTAAATTATGATAAGAAATTAACAAAGTCCTTCAAAGAGCAGCCTTCAGGGGTGTCATGTACGACATCTACAGATGTCACCATAACAGATGTCACCACAGGACAGAACAACGCTTTTCTCTAAGTGCTTTTCTGAGAGACTCCCATCCTGCATCATGGTAAAAGATTCATGTTTCTTGAAGTTGGATATCAGCAGTCATAACTTTTTAAAAGAAACCTTGCTGATTAAATTACAATAGTACAACCCATTTGCATAAATAGGACAGCACTGAGGCAGTTTAGCTGTGACTAACATGATATGCAATATTTATGCTTATTTCCTAAGAGGGCTTTCTGGATGCATAGGCTCAAAGCCTTCCACGTGCATAATTGCAGGTGATCTATGGTTTTGTCATTCTCTGTGAGCCACATGGATTTTACAGAGCACGGGTTTAGGAGCAGTCGTTTTTTGCTACTAAATCTTTAGTTTAGCGTCTTGGTGTGTGGTCCCATTTCATTTTAAATGAGCACATTGAGGAGTGCACAACTGACTCCTTATGTAAGGGCCAGCAACTCTCAAAGGCTTTTTAGAAACAGTCAGGAAAACAGGGCAGTTTTTAGTTCATTTACATACATGAAGACCTTGCTTTCCCTCTACCTATAGGCAGGAAAGAAGCATGTCTTTTGTGTCTTTGAGACTCTTTAACCAAACTGGCACTTCTGCTCCTTAATATTTCTTTTGGGTGATGAAGGGAAGAGACTTGCTGGATGGGTGGCTCTGTCCCTATTAATGAGCTAGTTCATGTATGGTTTATGCTGGGAGGTTCCCCCTCCCCCACCTATGACTATCACTGTGTGTGAGACTCTTAGAACAGTTGGAAAACAGTTTCTAGTATTTGATACTGAGCTGACCCTCAGCTCTCTGTCTTCCTGTTCTACTGCAGAGATGGCTCTGTGTTAAATGCTGTCTGTCCATTCAGCATCTGTGAAACAAACAAAGGTTTCCAGTGACCTTTAGGGCTGAGGTGATATGAGGCACTTCACCTAGGTTTATTAACATAAAGTCACATCAATTTCTCTATACTTTTGGAATTAATCTTATTTTAATGGCAAACTGACAAGGAGATCATCCTCTTCTTGTCAGTCAAACAGTCATATTGCCGAAGAGGAGTTTGAGAAAATAACACAACATGTTTGTTGGATTCCCTAGCTATGGGCTAGGACAAAGAGAACCCTGATCCTGCAGGGTTCTATTGTATGAGTAGGGCCTCAGACATGTCCCTACCCCAACACGAGGAAGCTGGAACTTCATCTTTCACATCTGACAGTCATCATTATCCAGCAACCTGTGGGTAAGTGAGGACTGGAACCCTCCAGGTGTGGATGGCTTTGGGCTCAGGAGGTAAAATGGATTCTGTTGCCCAAGGAAGCCCTTAGGATGTGACAGTTATTGAAGCAGAACGGTGGGGACAAGTGGAATTACAATCGATCTCATTAGAGATTTGGTGGCACAATAAGTACTCCATGGTTCTCATCCCCTTTAATTATCATAGAGCTCTTAGATCCTTGGGATTTCTGAGTGTTAGAGTAGGTGAGCAGCTGAATATTACTTATGAGACCCTTATACCTCACTTGAGCCGGTTGTAGAGGGTGGAAACTAGTTGCGAGAAGAGCCATCGTGCTAAACTGGCAGAGGCTTAGAAACTTGAGT
>CACVCL010034487.1:0-39804 GCA_902729485.2 Mus minutoides
ACGGCCAAAGGGACGAAAGGGCAAAGAAGAAGGACACTGTGTTCTCACTTGGCAGAGGAGCAAAAGGGCAAATTGCACATTAGGACACACCTGCCAAGTCTTTGATGAGTCACTCACTCATCTATCCAGGAGGGTGGGTGAGGCTCCGTGACTTACTTCTCTAACATCACACGGAGGATGACGTTTCCCCCTGCATGGGAGAGGGGTGCATTCAAACTAGCAATTATGTAAACTAGATTTTATGACAGAGAATTTTTAGACAAAACCCCCTGATTTACAGTTTCCTTTTCTTTTTATTATTTTGGTTATTTACATTCCAATCACCCCCACCCCCACCCCCTCCTTCTTGGTCTCCCCTCCCACAGTTCCTCATCCCATTCCTCCTCCCCCTTGCCTACTTCTGCAAGGCTTCACAGAAGCCTGCAAGTCCACACACCCACTTCCTTCTAACGCTGAACATTTTGTGACACTGGACTACTACAGCGTTCCAACTAGGAAACTGTTATAAGTCCAACCTCCAAGGCTTATTCCAGCTCTGTCAAATGAAATCCTTTATTTTCTGTTTGCTTTTGTCTTTCCCTAGGTCACAACAAACCACTCGGTGATGGAGGAGCTGATGTCTGTCGACGCCATCAATATGAAGACATTACCTTTCATTCCTAGAGATCTTTTTCAATACGAATTTTTTATCTTGTTCTGCTTGCTTTATTTCTCCTCATTTATATATTTTGCATCCCGCAATGTTACTAAAGAGAGAAAACAGTGTAAGGAGCTCATGAAAGTCATGGGTCTACAAGACTCTGCATTCTGGTGAGTCCGAGATTGAGAGCGCGAAACAGCAGGAGTGTTATCATTTTCCAATGTCATGGGGTTGCCTTTTTTTTTTTTTTCTTTTGTTTTTTTCAAGACAGGGTTTCTCTGTGTAGCCCTGGCTGTCCTGGAACTCACTCTGTAGACCAGGCTGGCCTCGAACTCAGAAATCCGCCTGCCTCTGCCTCCCGAGTGCTGTCCGCGCTCAGTATTGGATTTAGTCTTTGTTATATCTTCCATGGAAGATAGAAGGAACTTACTGAGTGTGATTCTAATGCTGGCTTTTTTCTTTGCAACTTCTATGATCGAGGTGCCCTCATCAAGGTTGAAGATGAGGAAAAGAAAGGCAAGTGGAAATAAGGCAGTTAAGCTGCTCAGTGTAGGGGAGACAGTGAATGCCAGGGCCAGGCCTCAGGGCAGGAGACCTGACGGCATTTCTGCCTGACGGCATTTCTCCTAGTTATGAGCTGCCTTCTCCATACTTCCTCATTTGAAGAAGACAGCCTTGGAAAGCAGATGTTCATGGGCGTGGCCAACCAGGCATGTTGAAGCATGTAAATGTTCTATATTAAGTGATGCAATATGATCAGGACATAAGACATAGGCTGGTGGGTCGGGAGGACTTAGCAGAACTTCAATTATACATCAATATTCATACTTTACCTCACCCCACAAACACTTAGAAGTAGTTTTGAAATACATATATGTATGTTTGTATGTATACCTGGGCACATCTATTTATGCATCTGTGACATAGTAAAGGTGAGTGCTTTTCATAGAAATAAAAACCTATGAAAATAGTGAGAGTTTAGTTGATAGAAATGCAGATAATGTATAGGGTCTAAACTCCTCAGAACCAAACCACAGAATTTGGTATCAGTGACAAGATATATATTGCCAGGTATAAGGGAAAATCATGTGTTTATTTTAGCTTAAAAGAAACATGATGTGTTTTGATATTGATTCTTAAGGGATAATTCTTGGTATATTACTCAGATCAAGCAAACACTTCATTGGGCAGATAGTGCAGACATACAATCTTAGCATTGGGTAGATGGACATAGGAAGATGGGGAGTTTTTGAGCTGCCTGAAATGTACAGAGAGAGACACTGAGACCCTTCTAGATAAACCAAAGCTAATGAAAACTCAACACACACCACTTAAAACATATGTAAACAAACAAACTCCCTCCCCCAAGCCCCAAAACTATGTGTGTGGGATGGTAAAACTTCATGGAGAGGATGAATCATTTATTGACCAGTTTAGCAACTCATGTGTTCCCTGAAGGTCCAGAAACCTTTATTTCTGGGTAGAATATATTTCAACAAAGATAATTTTAATTTTAATGTATGTGGATTGGGAGATCTAACAGGAGGAAACCAAGACTTTAAAAAGTGAGGTGTGTGTGTGTGTGTGTGTGTGTGTGTGTGTGTGTGTGTGTGTTGGAGCATTGGGAATGACAAAGGAAGGAATAGATATATGTCTTGCCATTCAGGTCTGTAAGGAGGGAAAGGAGAGAGAAATTTCTGTAGAAGGGTCTCCTTTTAGTTCAAGGCAAGTCCTAGGGGACAGATGCCCAGGGTTGCCTCAAGTTAGGGAGGCGCCGGCAGGCTGGCGTGAAGACCGACCAAGGAGATACTGGAATTCTGCTGCTGATTTCATTTTCAGGATGGTTCTTAGCACGCATAGAAATTAAGGCCTGGAAAAATGCATTGATACGTACATTCTTAGAACTAAGATACAAAATGCTTTGGAAACATCTTTTCCAAGTATCAGACATCTTGTGGAAATGAATATGACTTCTATTAATGACATAATACAGCGCATGTATTTTTCCAAGCGAGAAGATTTTGTATGTTTATTAATATCGTCTCTCCGACTCCACCCCTATTGCTAGTTCTCTTTGCAAGTGATTATTTTAATGTCTTTATTTCATAATTCTCCTACACTGTGTCTTTTCAATGCTACCTTAAAGCATTCCTACTTAGGAAGTGACTTTAGAGAATATGTTACACCTTTCAAAAACACTGATGTTTCTAACACAGACCAATTCATTATAATGATATAAGATTAAAACATTAAATAAGTAGTAAATCCAGCTAAACATATCTTATCAGTGTTGCAAAGCATGCATCTTTTTTTATGCAGCATTCTGCAGGAGATGCATTCTTGTTAGTTATATGGTTTTAAACAGAAGAAAGAACTCTGGACAGAATGAATGCCTGCAGTCCCATTTGCACCCTGTTAATGATTTATTTTGTGACATTAACCTGTTAACTAGTGAGAGAGACTACAGTCCTACTATTTGTAAGTGAGAAGCTTGGACTCACACACCCTTATAGTCTTGTCTTATTGAACATATGTTGTTCTTTAATATCTTGTCAAAAGTGTGAACACCAACACATCCAAAGCAGAGTAATACAAATGTGTAAAAGTGTAAAGGTGTGCCATAACTTATATCCCTTCCAGTAAGGAAATACCAGGGTTAGGGAACGTGTGACAGCACCAGTGGAGCAGCGTGTGTTCTGTCTTCTGGGAAGAAGTGTGGCAGTGTTCCCTGCAGAGGTCCTCAAGCTTTTCATGCTAGTAGAGGCCTTTGATTGACATCTGACTGACCGTCAGCTCTTAAGTCTCCTTCCAGCTTTACAATTAGGGCCATTTGGTGATATCTAATAAGACTGATGACATAAACTTTAATTCAGTAATTTTCACTTTAGAGATATTCTCCTACATCTTACATAAAGACAAATGTAATAAGATTCTTTGCATTGTTATAATGGAAAGGAAAATAGGAAACAATTGTTTAATTTCAGAACAGTAGAATACGCTAATATAATGAAATATCATAAGCTCCATTTATAGTAGATAATGTTGAATGATAAAGGCAAGTTACATATAATGCCTACAGCATGAAATATATGGTTTATACCATGCTCATAGTATCTGTGCAATAGATACGTATGGATGCCTGGCCTCCAGGCACCAACGAAGCCATACTTTGGTTCATAGTCTCTTAATTGGTTGTGACCTTCTTTTCACTGATTGATGCTACACTAATATTTGGTGTCTGCCATTACTGTGTGGTAATGGCAATCAGAGTGCATGGAACTCATAATTAGGATGTTTGTCAAACTGATTACCTTAGGGAAAAAAGATGGAGAATCGTGATAAAGAAGAGCACACACAGTGTACTTCTGCCATGTTATCAATATCATAGTTATTAAACCAGGGGCACATACAAGAGTAAGAGTATTGTACCTTTAAAAGGTAGGTTTAAAAGATATTTATTTAAAGGGCTAACTAACTTAAACACCTTTTGTCTTTGTTTAGGCTGTCCTGGGGCTTAATCTATGTTGGCTTCATCTTTATCATTTCCATATTCATTGCAATTATCATAACATCTACCCAGATTATAATGATGACTGGTTTCCTGGTCATATTTACACTATTTTTCTTATATGGATTATCCTTGGTAAGTGTATGCATTTACTACCACCGTTTACACATTATATCTTAGCTATGTGTAATTCTCCAGAATGTTAGGAAGATACTTTATCATGTCCAATGTGTGTATGTATATATGCCTGTGTGTGTGTGTGTGTGTGTGTGTGTGTGTGTGTGTGTGGTATTTGAGAAAATGCCAATGGCTATATTAAATGAATGTAAACCCAAGTAAATTGGGTCTCTCTCCATTTTCACATAAGTCTTGTGTATCACATAATGAAATGGTGCATCAATTTTTTAAATAAAAATCTTATAACTGAGATATTTCAGAATTTTATTTCTGAATTTTTAATTACATTCATGAGTAGAAAACTAGCTTACTAAGCTACTACTACCACTGTTCAAGTTTGCTATTTATTTTATCATGGTGACCTGGAATGCTGGGTTCACGGAGATAAGCTTTAAATTTTATGCCAGCATTTTCTAAGTGAAATAATGCATTAATACTGGGAGCTAAGAAAAGAAAAAAGAAAGAGAGAGTGGAAAGAATGGAGAACAGATATCTTAGTCAGGGTTTGTATTTCTGCACAAAACTTCATGACCAAGAAGCAAGTTGGAGAGGAAATGGTTTATTTATCTTATACTTCCATATTGCTGTTCATCACCAAAGGAAGTTAGGACTGGAACTCAAGCAGGTCAGGAAGCAGGAACTGATGCAGAGGCCATGGAGGGATGCTACTTACTGGATTGCTTCCCCTGACTTGCTCAGCTTGTCTTCTTGTAGAACCCAGGACAAGCAAGCCCAGGGATGGCACCACCCACAATGGGCTGGGCTCTCCTCCCTTGATCACTAATTAAGAAAATGCCTTACAGCTGGATCTCATGGAGGCATTTCCTCAAGGGAGGCTCCTTTCTCTGTGATAATTCCAGCTTGTGTCAAGTTGACACATAAACCCAGCCAGTACAACTGTATACAGCCAGTCTGCAGACATGTTTGATTATAGTCATTAGAGTGACTCTCTTTACTGCAAAAGGCCACTGTGAAACATTAAACTTCACGGAGGTTCTATTCTAATTGCTGTGCATATCTCCAATGTGAATTAGACATACGCAAGGGACTTAGAAGACTCACACTGTTTCTTAAGTTATTTTTTTCCTGATCTTTCATTTATTGAAAATAGATCCTTTTCTCATAAATATATCCTGATTATAGTTTCCACCCCTCTATTCTTTCCAGTTTTTCCCCCACATCCCCCTCCAGATCCACTTCCTTTCTGTCTCTCATTAGAAAAGAACAGGATTCTCAGAGTTAGGAACTAAACATGACAAGTTAAAATATAATAAGATGAAGCAAAAGCTATCATATCGAAGTTGGACATAGCAATCCAGCAGGAGCAAAAGAGTCCCAAGAGCAGGCACACGAGTCAGAGACACACTCGTTCTCACAGCCAGAAGTCCCATAGAAATACTAAGGGGCCAGCTGGTGTTTGCATTACCCGGAGCAGACTCATGCTGGTCCTTGACTCATGCTGGTCCTTGACTCATGCTGGTCCTTGACTCATGCTGGTCCTTGGGCTTGTTGCTTTAGTCCATGAGCTCATACATTGCTTGCTTAGTTGATTCAGAGGACCTTATCCTCCTGATGTCCTCCCCAGGCTCTTACAATCTTTCTGCCTCCTTTACTGTGGGATCCCCTGAGTTCTGTGGGTGGGGATTTGCTGGGGACCTCCCTTTTAGACTTTCCAATTAATGTTTGGCTGTTGGCTTTGCATCTGTTCCCATTTGCTGCTGGAGGAAGACGACTCTTTGATGATGACTGGATAAGATGCTGATCTATTCTTTTTCCCCCTCCCAGGGATATCCATGCATGCCCCTATAGGCTTCTTATTTACCTAACTTCTCTGGATCTATGAGGCAGGGGAGAGGTGTAGCCTGGTTATCATTTACTTTAGTGCTGATATCCATTTATAAGTGAATATATGCTCTATTTATCTTCCTGGGTCTGGGTTACCTTCTCAGGATGATTTTTTTTCTAGTGCTGTCTACTTCCCTGGAAATTTCATGATGTCATTTTTCTAAAAAACAGTGGTGTAATATTCCATTGTGTAAATGTACCTAATTTTCTTTATCAATCCTCTGTTAAGGGACACCTAGGTTATTCCCAGTTTCAGTTATAGGACAGCCCAGGCTACACAAAGAAATCTGGTCTTGAAAAACCAAACAAAATCCAACCCACCAATGAACAAACAAGCAATCAAAAAGGAAGATGAAAGCTACCGTGAACATGGTTGAGCAAGTGTCCTTGTGGTAGTGGACGGATGGAGCTTACTTTGGGTATATGCTCAAAGGTGGTATAGCTGGACCTTGAGGTAGACCAATTTCTAGCTATTTCAGGAACTGCCGTACCATATTGATTTCCATGGTGGCTGGAGAAGTTTGCACTCCCACCAGCCATGGAGGGGCGTTCCTCTTGCTTGGCATCTTTGACAGAATGAGCTGTCACTTGTGTTAATGATCTTAGCCATTCTGACAGGTGTAAGATGGAATCTCAAAGTAGTTTTGATGTGCATTTGGATTCTCTGTTCAGACCTGTTTCTTATTTTAAAATTGGATTGTTTGCTTGTTCACTTGTTTAATATGTGGCTTCTTGAGTTCTTTATATATTTTAGATATTAGTCCTCTTATCTTTTCCCATTCTGTAGGCTTTGTCTGAAAGACAGTGTCTTTTGCCTTACAGAAGTTTTCAAATTTCATGAGGTCCTATTTATTAATTGTTGATCTCAGTGCTTGCTCTATTGGTGTTTTGTTTAGAAAGTTTTCTACCTTGTCAATGCATCCAAGGCTATCCCCCACTTTCCTTTTTATCAAGTTTAGTGTGTCTGGTTTTATGCTGAGGTCTTTGATCCACTTGAGTTTTATGCAGAGTGATAAGCATGGATTTATTTGCATTCTTCTCCATGCAGACATCCAGTTAGACCAGCAGCATTTGTCGAAAATGATGTGTTCTTTCCAGGGTGTATTTCTGGCTTCTTTATTTAAAAAAAAGTCAGGTGTTTCTTTGTATGTGTATTAATGTCTACATCTTCAACTCGATTCCATTGATCAATGTATTTGTTTTTATGCCAATGCCATATTATAGCTCATTAGTACAACTTGAAATCAGGGATGATGAGACTCCAGCAGTTCCAATTGTTCAGTGTTTTTCCATATAAAGTTGAGAATTGTCCTTTCAATGTCTGTCAAGGATTGTATTGGGATTTTGATTGGGATTATATTGAATCTATAGATTGCTTTTGGTGGAATGACCATGTTTGCTATGTTAACTCTACTGATTCATGAGCATGGGAGATCTTTCCATCTCCTGATATCTCCTTAAATATCTTTATTCAAACCCCTGTTTTTTTTGAGTTCCAGTGGGCTTTTATTGAGTTAAATTAACAAAAAGAAATAGAATTTTACCAACCATCTTTTCTGAACCATATATAAACTTCTTAAAGACTCAACTCCCTAGACATGTATATACACTGTAACACATCCCAACAAAAACAGACCCTCCCACTGGAACACTTGCCAATTAAACAGAAAGCCAATTTTCTCTTCCCCCAAATGTTTTCAAATTTTTAAGTTCCTCCTATTCAAAGTGGAAATGGTCCCTTGTGACTAGGGACATTAGAATATTCTTATTTTTACTGAACAAAAAAATTGTAGTTTTTTTTTTTTTCTAATTTGTTTCCAAAAAGGGAAGTGTCTCTGCACTCTCCAGGCACCCCTCTCCAAGAACCACTGGTTACAGTACAGCAGCCTGTATCTTACTAACCCAGGCCCACCCCTCCCTTGCCCTGCCCAGCTCTATCTACTGGATATTTAAATACATGTCTGTTTGAGTCTGTCAGCTGTGGAGGGGCAGAGTCCAGGCTAGGCTAGCTCCCTCTGACCTCTTATCTGTTACAACCCTTGGACACTTAATTCTTTGTTTGAGATTTTACATTAGAGAAGAAAATAGATTTGCTTTGGGAGTTGAAAAAACAAACCAACTATCTTTATTGGGCTGGTGAGTTGGCTCAGTGGTTAAGAGTGGGAAGAGACTGACCTCTCTTCTAGAGGTTCTGAGTTCAATTCCCAGCAACCACATGATGCCTCACAACCATTTGTAATGGGATCTGATGCCCTCTTCTGCTATGTCTGATGACAGCTACAGTGTATTCACATACATAAAAATAAATAAATAAATCTTTAAAAAACCGATCTTTATGAATATAAAGTAGAACTACAAACTCATAATCTTTCACATGCTTAGAGTTACCCCAAGATATTTTATACTATTTAAGTCTAGTGTGAGAGGTGCTAGTGGGATTCGCTGCAACATTTCCATAGAGGCAGATAGCCTCTGATCTATTCTCGACAATCCCCACATATCACCCTTCCCAGACCCCTTAGATTTCCCCCTCACCCATTCCTTTTTCCATCCTTCTCTGAACAGTGGCTTCTGCATCTTCTTGGATGTTTATGGCAGAAGTAATTTAGATGGATAATTTATTTCCCCTAGTATAGTAATTCAGCTTTGCTCGGCTTCCCCAGTATGGTTTTCCTATTCTATTCTCAGATCATCTTCCAGCTTTCTCCACCTCTACCATATAAACAAAGAACTAGAAGATAGGTAGGGAATACAAAAGAAAAAAAATCTGATGGTAGGACACAGATCTTTACAGTCCTCTTGCTTTCCCACTGTTAATACCTTGTACGGAAAAAAAAAAAAAGCTTGGTTTTGCTGATGGTTCTCAAAAGCTATTGTTAGTAACAGCCAATGTCTTCTCTTTTTCAGATAGCAGTAACTTTCCTGATGGCTGTTCTGCTACAGAAAGCTGCCCTCACTAACCTAATTGTACTTCTCTTTACCCTCCTTTGGGGATGCGTGGGGTTCACTGTACTGCACAAAGAACTCCCCCCGTCTCTGGAATGGGTTCTGACCATCTGCAGCCCCTTTGCCTTCACATCTGGGATGGCTAAGGTAAACACATAGGTTATTATTGCTGCTTCAGATGGAATTAATCCCTGATGACTCCTTAAAGTCCAGTCTGGTCTGAACCAAGAAGAGTGTTTACTGTTGGAAATTTCTCACCACACAGACAAATTTTCTACGTTATAAAAATTTACCATCATGTAAAAGTTAAAATAAAAATCGCTAGAATTTTACTAAAAATTCTGTATAAATCTGATTCAATCATTTTGTTGAGTAAACTATGAAACTCTAAGTACCTAATACAACAGACTTTATAAAGGCCATGGGTGTACTTGGGATCTCGTTAAGAAGTAGAATGCTGTGTTCACTCTGAAGCACGTTTAAATATGCCATTCTTCAGTAGGTAGCCATTTTGTGAAAATTACTTCCTTATTGTTTATAATCACCTAAGTTTAGGTTTTAAAAATCAAATATTTGTTTCATCCATTTTTAAATTTATGTAAGTGATACTATATGGTATTTAAAAACATTTAACCTTTTCTGCCCCGTATACTGTTAATAGTCTCATGCATAGCCTTGTATATAGCTACAATAGTGTTATATACCATCTTATTGTATGCCTACATTATCTTCTTTTTGATAAATGAAAGTAGAATTCCAGGCTTTGGTGGTTTATCGATAAATCTATTACAACTATTCTTTCATGTGTTTCTGTACACCAGTTCAGTTTGGTGTATTCAGAGGAGCTGGATAACAGACTAGTGTACGTAAATCTTAAAACTCATGGCTGTCGTTAAATACTAGTTACATCATCTGACTTTTATAAAAATGATGCTAGAACATTAAAGTTTTTCTCAGTCTTCACTAACATTTGTTATTGTTAAATTTTCAAGTATTAGCCATTCTGATGAGGATGTGATATATTATTATGTTCATCAGTTTGTGTTTTCTGCATGCTAGGAAAACCTGGATACCTTTTCCTGTAGCAGCTTTTGTGGTTTTGTTTTGTAAATTGTCTATTCAGATCTTTTCTTTGTATTTTTATTGAGTCTTCTATATTCTCCTATTACTTTACAACAATGATGACATTTGCTGTGCACCCGACTTTTCCAGTCGTTGCTATGTTTTCTCTTTTCTTATTGATTCCTTTGATGAAAAGAGATTTAAGAGAAAGGTTTTTTTTTTAATTTTTATTTTATATACTTAGGTGTGTTATGGAAAATATTAAAAAAAAGTGAACCTGCCAACCCTCCATCCCGCACTCCTGCCACCACCAATTCCCTGGAGCTAGCCCTCATACCTGGTGATCTCACTCACACAGTGGTCTCCCAGCCTGCCAACTCGACACAGGACTCATGCCAGGCCATCGCTAGGGCAGGGTCCCCTCTCCCCTGAGTTTCTTTCACTACCACACAATTCCCAACACATCCTTGCTTAGTCATCTCAACACCTAATTACTAGGTAGAATCATGACTCTTAAGCTTATAGTTAACCAATTAGATTTATGTATCAATAAAATCACAATTTACAAGATGCCAATACAATATTTTCAGAGTCAATTGATAATGTTAAAGCTTTAACCCAATTATTCTAACCTTCTGATAACACCACGTGGGCCTTCATTCTGGTTCTTTCCCTCCTGAAACTTCTCTGTCCCTCCCTCTCTCCCTCTCTGCAAATTTTCACTCTGCCTCCCTTTCCCCTGTCCAATCACAGACCTCCTCTGCATTAATGTAACTGGACAGGGAAAATCCTGCGACATAGTGTGTGCTGAATGTGTGTGTGTGTGCTAGATGCACACATGTACATTCAGGATTAGAAGAGGGCATCAGATGTCCTGGAACTGGAGTTGCAGACACCTGTGAGCCCCCTGACATACTGTACAGTTCTGAAACTTTGCTATAATGTTGACTAGAAATGCAAGCAAAGGAAACTTTCACATTCTGCTATCAAACATGTTTTCCAGTAGACATCTCAGCTTCTCAGTCTGTGAAGAAATTTCCTGTCAAGCGCTTGCTCCGTATCTACCAGAGTGATTACATCTCCTCTTCTGCTTTACTGTGTTGTATCCAGAATCATATTGATTTATTTTCAAATGTTGATTGAGATTTGCGTTTCTGTTAGCTTTATTCACATATATTGTATATTACTTGGTATACCTTTATTAAAATATTTCATTAAAAAGTTAACTTGAAAATTGGATTATTTGTTCTATGCCAACTTATTTATGAGCTTAGGAATTTATTATTATTATTTTTGAACCTTAGATTATCTTCCAGGATTACAGCCTGAATGGTGTAGTATTTCCTGACCCCTCAGGAGAATCCTATGTAATGATAGCAATATTTTTCATATTGGCTTTTGATGGTCTTCTCTACTTGGTTTTGGCCCTGTATTTTGACAAAATCTTGCTCTGTAAGTAAACGGATTTTTTTTTTTTTTGATCTTTCAGTTACTGATTACATAGGAAAGTTTTTCTCAGGATGGTATTAAGATAGCCTTACAGGTGAGGCTAAATGTTCATTGTCAGTCTGAATTAATTATTTATACTTCATAGTAAATAATATATGTAAAATTGTTCTAATTTTGAAATAATATAATTATTAAAGTCAATTTTGAAATATAGTTTTATATTAAGTTTAATTACTTTTTATGTGTCCTTCCAATTATTTTGAAAGAGTGATAGTATGAATTTATATCATAAAAAAAAAACCAGGCATGAGTGTAGGAGCAGACTCCTGGGCAGCAGGAAGGTGGGCAGAAGACAAAGTCTTAGAGCAGAGGAATCTGATTTCAGTGAGTAGTATGCAAGGAAGAACCTGTCAAAATTAAAGAGCATTTTAGGGGGCTGGCTGCTCTTCCAGAGGTTCTGAGATCAAGTCTCCCAACCACATGGTGGCTCACAACCATCTGTAATGGGATCTGATGCCCTCTTCTGGTGTGTCTGAAGACAGCAACAGTGTACTCATATAAAATAAATAAATCTTTTTTAAAAAAGCATTTCCGAAGAAAACTTCAAGAATAAGCAAAATTAGTTCCAGTTATGGCTTAATGCTGGGACACTACACTGTAGAAACATTTTCTAATGAAGATTTGTTAGTCATTATTCTCAACATTTTTCTATCTTGTTTATAATTACAAATATATAGATTATGCAGCTAATTTTCTTTGTCTTGCCATTAACCAAAAAAATCCACATAAGCCCAAAGTTCCTCCGTATTTGCTAGAATCAGAATGTTCATCTCTATGCTTGGTTTTGGTCATGCTTTTAAGCTTTGATAGCCCCCTTACTTTACTGTTGTCTTATATAAATTTGCAGGCTTATGGTCCATTATTTCTGGCTATATATATGAAGATCCTAAATAACAAGTAATATTTAACTTCTTTTGTCTCAATAAAAACTTTACAATATTGTCATATATATATCTTGAAAAAATAAAATTTCTGTATGTGTTATTTTTCACTCGTTTAACTGTATATGAATTTATAGACTTCAGTGTTATGTTTAATTATATTGGCATGGCCCACCTATTTAAGTTTCTAAGCATGTCTATAATTATTTCATGTGCAATATTGACAATTGTGTTTCTAAAAAATACTTGATTTCACATATCCTCATAGATATCTTTTAGATGACATATTTCAATTATTAAATTTATATTTTGTTGAAAGTCCTATTATATTAATTTTTGCCATGTTACTTTAGATTTTCATTATTAGCTTGCTTCTGAATAATAGGAAACTTGAAGGAAAAGTCGTATCTTGTTTGAAAGTTCAAAGTATTTCATCTTTTATTAGCAAGGCTTCATTATTCATCATATTGATCGGATACTTTATTGCTTTTACTAACTAGATGGGGCCGAGCACCGGTCTGCTTCACTGTTTTTCTTGAATTCAACACCTTGTTTTCGAAAAACAGCTAATAGAAACAAGGTCATTGAGAGAGACCTAGACCCTGAGCTTCCTTCGGATGAGTATTTTGAGCCGGTAGATCCAGAGTACCAAGGGAAAGAAGCCATCAGGTAAACACATTCACAGTTGGGCTAATATTGAGTAAAGGCTAAAGAACGGTTAAGTGCCAGCTGCCTGTGAGTCTGTGGCACCCGGCTTTCTCAGCATCAACCCGAATCATTCACAGTCCCCTGTAATAACCAAATGCTTCCTGAAAGGGAAATTCCCTCGGATGCTGTGTCTACTGCTGGTTCTCAATCTGTGGGGTCTCTACCCCTCAGCTGGAAATAGAGTTGTTTTATATCACAATTCATAATAGTAGCAAAATTACAGTTATAGAATAACAATGCAAGTACTGTAATGGTTTGGGGTCACCACACAGGAGGAGCTATATTAAAGAGTGGCAGTGTTAGGAAGGCTGAGAACGACGGATCTGCATGTTCTACCCGGGTCTTACGTTGTGTGACTTCCCGCTTCTATTTTTTGTGTCTACATTAACATTTTTGTCATTGTCTTGCTTTGTTTTTTGAGACAGGGTCTCCTTGAAGCTCAGATTGGTCTCATATAATATTTAATAGTCAAAGAGAACATTGACCTAATGTTCCTCTTTCCTCCATCACCCAAGTCCTGGGGACTGCAGGCCTGTGGCTCCATGCCAAATGTCCTTTTAAGACAGAGAAATTGGATGTATAGGAGGCACACAAAGAGAATATCATGTGACAGTAAGGACAGAAGTTCAAATATTTCCAGAAAAACAACAGAATGTCCTCCCCAAATGCAAATGATTATTTTCATCTCTGAAATCAGAAAGCATCAGTTTCTTTTGCATGGGAGTTTCTTTATTAAGATAAAGTATTAAAACCAATGGGTATTATACCATGACCCCTACCCCCAGCCAAAGGCTAAAATAAAATTTCTGATAAGAGTTAATCTCTTTAGTCTCTTCTTACTCATCCAATAATCACACTGCTGAATTTGCCATCTAAATGTGTATGTGAGGCTAAAGCCAAAAGTCAGAGTCAAAGTGACCGACTCCTTCATTTTCTATCTCAGAGGAAATGATTAATTGAAAATAATTACTTGTGTCCATGGACAGTCAGGTTACATCATATGTTATTTACTATAAAATGTTGTTTACATCTACCATTACTTATATCTGTCTGTGTTTTTTTAAACTTGTGAGTATTAGCTGATAAAGTACCTCTTTATTGTTTCAGAATAAGAAATATTAAAAAGGAATATAAAGGGAAGTCTGGGAAAGTGGAGGCTTTGAAAGGTAAAGAAAAATATTTCATTCTATTTATTTGATGTAATTATGAATACCCAAGCCTTGGAAAAATTCAGCAAGAAAATGTAAATATCAGGACAAGACAAAACCAAAACCAAAAGACAAAGGCAAAGGCAAAAGAAAGAAGCAGAATACAAGTGACCTAACTGTTTCCTCTGGGCACCAAGAATAATTCAGAATTCATTGTAAAATTATTCCAGATATTGCAGAGATTTACTGATTTACAAAAAAATATAATCAAACTGTGAAAAATATAGCCTTATTTTGCTTTTTACTGTGGTTTTCATAAACACATTTTTATATTTTAGTGTCAGGAAAAAATGCTACAATCTGGTAAAGCTTTTAGATAGTCATGGAATTTACACCATTCAACTGAAAGCTATAGTATACATGCAGAGGACATGACCCGTTGTTGGGTCTGTTTGCTGCTTCAGTTCATATGATCTTAGCATGGTCGATTTTTTGTTTGTTTTTTGAACTTGTTTTCCTGGTGTCCTTGTTTCCCTTGATCCCCTCTGGCTCATACATCGTTTCCACCTTCTTTATTCTGAGGGGTTCTCTGATCTCTGAGCAAAGGATTTGATGGAGACATCCCATTTAGAGCTGTGTGTGTTCCAAGGTCTCTCTTTCTGCCTAATGGCTGTGGGTCTCTGTGTTTGTTCCCATCTGCTGCAGGACAAAAAAAACTTTTCTGATGATGGCTGAATAAGGAGCTGATCTATGATATTGCAAAACATCATTTTCATTGTTAAATTTTCTTTCTTTAAGACCAGTATTACCTGGTTTTACTCTAGGTCTCTGGGCAACCCAGTCTCTAGTTCTTGGTCACTGAACTGGAGGTTGTTAAGTATGAGTTCCACCCTGTGGGGTGGGGATTAAACCAGACCAGAAATTGGTTGGTTACTCCCACGGGCTTTGTACCACCTTCATCCTAGCACAATTTGCAGGAAGGGGGTTGTAGAGCAAAGGTTTTGTAGCTGGGTTGGTGTTTCTGTTTCTCTTTTGGTAACCTGCAAATTACATTCCCCTATAAAAAGTCGTTAGAACATAGGGGTGAACGTTCTATGTAGGTGCCAGCTTGACCTCTCCATGCTTAATGAGTTGTGTGGGTGTTGACTTTAGCAGTGGGGCCTCGATGTCAGTTTGTGGAGAGCAACTTAGAGTCTTGGCAACAGTCTGGGTTGTCTGGGGGTCTCCATGGGACCCCTTTGGCCAACAATTCAATTGGATATGATCTAGTCCCAGTACTGGAAGATTTGTTTGGTAACAAGAGAGGACCAGTTGGGACTGCATCTCTCTCACTGCTTGGAAGCTTCATTAGCATCACCTGCCTATATATCAGGAAGTTTCCCCTGCACTAGGCTTCCACACTGCCCCTCAGAAGGCCCTTAGTTCCAGTTGTCCCCCCCCCCCCGCTTTCCTTCCATCTGACTTACTCTCCTCCTACTCCACACCTGATCTTTGTATATATTGGATATTGGTCCTCTATGAGACATGGAGTTAATAAAAATATTTTCCCATTCTGTAGGCTGCTGCTCTGTCCCAACGGCATGTCCTTTGGTTATCATGTACCTTTATTCCAAGCATTTAGGGTGCAGAGGGCCAAAGGATGTCTGAATTTAAGGCCAGCTTGAACTTCTTTGGGAGTTCAGGGCCATCCAGGGCCACATAGGGAGACCCTGTCTAAGATAAATATATAAAGAAATAAAGTAAGATGTGAGTTTTATAAAACTCTGAGTCGTAAAGAGCTAAAATTGATGCCACACCAGTGAATATACAGCTCATGAATAACTTAAATTGTATTTCCCATTTGAAAAGGCAACAAACACATAGCATACAAAAACAAGCAACTTTTATATTTAGTTGTTGCCATGGTAACGATCAGGTTTAGGGTAGCTGATACCATTTTCTGCTTGCTCTTGAAAATGCTATGCATCATTATTTTATTGTGTTTTACTTATCTCATAATTAACTAATTAATTAATTAGTGTGTGTCCACACATGTGCATGATGTGCTTGTGGAGGGGATGCATGGACCGCAGAGATTCTCTGGCGGAGAGAGGATAACTTCCTGGAGCTGGTTTTCTCTTCCGCTTCTGCCTGTGTTCTGGAGATAAAACTCGGGTCGCCAGGCTTCTTCAGCCAGAGTCCCCAGCCACTGATCCATCTCACCAGCCCATGCTATGCAGTTTTTATTTAAAAACTACAAATATTCCAGGCCAGGTCAGCCTGGGCTACATAGCTACAGGTTGTTTCAAACCAAAACCAAAACCAAACCCAAATATAAAAGTTGCCAAATGTACATTTTTAGTTGTGTAACATTGGGGTTTTTGGTTTGTTTTGTTTGAGACAATGTCTCTCTATGTAACCCAGGGTGTTCTGGAATCTCTGTGTAGAAGAGGTTGGTCTCAAACTCATAGAGATCCTTCTGCCTTCTCCTAAACACTGGGATTAAAGACATGTTCCACTACACATAGCACAAACTTGTTTTTAAGTGATTTGCCTATAATTTGAAAGGTAATTTGTTAATCTTTATTTTATAAATATTTTGGTCCATTTCCGATTTCTGCTAGTCTCTGGATCCTAAATGAATAACATATTGTTGTATAGATTTTACTGATATCCGTGTGCCAGTAGCATTATTTAAATTACCATGTTCTTCCAGTGTTATGTAAAGCATTGCTAAATTCATCATGAAATTCAGTTGTCTTGCTCTGCGTATAGGACTAGTCCTGTCTAGTACTCTGTTATTGATAATGTTACTATTTTATACTAAAACAGGCTTGTTCTTGGATATCTATGAGAGTCAAATCACAGCAATTCTGGGCCATAGTGGAGCTGGCAAATCTTCATTACTAAACATCCTCAGTGGATTGTATGTTCCAACTGCAGGTAAGCAAAAGGCAATACCTCACAGACAAGATATCTGATAAGAGAATGAGGGTGGATATATATGCCTGCCATTTAAAATTCTATAACTAGATGATTATCTAAAGTTGCCTCCTAGAACTATAGGATTTTGAATGGACTTCTTACTTCCCAGATTTCACAGGAATCACTTATATCCTATTGTGTGTTATCTCAGAGAAAATGTGCTACACAGTATCTACACTAGGAATAGTACTTGTTAGTGAAGTTGTAATTTTAAAGATTTATGAGTGTATGCCACAATGTTGTTGAATGAGATCTCCAAATATCAATGAAATGAAATGTTGCCTTGCTAACCTTGAACTATTTTAATTTCTCCTTTTTAGGGTCAGTCACAGTCTACAATAAAAATCTCTCTGACATGCAAGACTTGAAGGAAATCAGGAAGATGATTGGTGTTTGTCCTCAACATAATGTTCGATTTGATGCACTCACTGTGAAGGAAAACCTCGTCCTCTTTGCTAAAATAAAAGGGATTCTTCCCCAGGACGTAGAGCAAGAGGTTGGCTGTGGTTACCTTATCTTAGCTCTCCATCATTAACCATGTTCAATCAGGACCCCAGAATCCTCTCAGTCACGTATCCACCTTCTTATGAATGATCTTTAGGCAAAGAAATCCTATAAAAATACCTTCTTCAATGGGCAGTTAGTTTTATAAAAATATGGATCATTTTGTGTTTTGGGCTTTGTATATTTCTTGTACAGGTACAACAAATTTTATCAGAATTGGACATGCAGAATATTCAGGATGATCTAGCTGAACATTTAAGTGAAGGACAGAAGAGAAAGCTCACTTTTGGCATTGCCACTCTAGGAGATCCTCAAGTAAGTAAGATTTAGGCACAGGAAAAAGGGAGGTTGTAAGTGTCTCAGTAAGAGTCATGCGGGGCTTTTAGCTATCATAATGTATCAGGCAAGAACTGGCTACGCTTAAGTCTACACAGATGTACTATAGTTACTTCTAGCTATTGTTTTCCACGCTATTATGTGGAAGTAGTTAATGAGAAGGGGTTGTATATTGAATGTCCTTATCCTTTATAGATTTTGCTCTTAGATGAACCTACTGTAGGACTCGATCCCTTTTCAAGGCAGCGAATATGGGGTTTCCTGAAGGAACGCAGGGCAGACCACGTGATCCTCTTCAGTACTCAGTTCACGGACGAGGCTGACATCCTTGCTGGTAACTGATAACTTTACTTCAGTGTCATGATGGAAACGTCGGGGAATTTATATGTGACCTTTATTCCTAGGGTTAAGAGCTCTGGTCTCATCACCTCAACTCCAAAGAGTTCTAGAGGATGTTGGAATCCACTCCTCTCCTGGAGTTCCACACTGGCTGTACATTTTTTGGGGTTGTGGCCAGTAAAGAAAACTTGTGGTGGCTGTTTTCAGATCATTTGTATGTTTACTTAAACTCCCAAATCTTTGATATATGTTTACATGAAAACTAGCTGCCTGTTCCTTATTATCCAAAGAATATAATCCTATGTAACCTGAAGTGATACCTATTTTTTCTTTTAAGAAATGTGGGAGGAAACTTAAAAATATCAGCATTGTGAGCTTCAATTACATAAGTTTTTGTTTTGTTTTGTTTTGTTTTGTTTTGTTTTTTCGAGACAGGGTATCTTTGTATAGCCCTGGCTGTCCTGGAACTCACTCTGTAGACCAGGCTGACCTCGAACTCAGAAATCCGCCTGCCTCTGCCTCCCGAGTGCTGGGATTAAAGGCGTGCGCCACCACGCCTGGCCAATTACATAAGTTTTAAGATGTGTTTCAAACTTTGAAATGTCCAGGAGGCACGGCCATGCCTCACAGAGTGTAGCTTTGGAATTCTGAGACTTTACTTTTTTCTTGCTTTTCTTTGCTAGAGAGGAGAGAACTACTGCTATGTGCTTTGATGTTTGCTTTGCTTTCTCAGATAGGAAAGTGCTCATCTCCAACGGAACCCTCACGTGCACAGGGTCTTCTGTCTTTCTGAAGAGAAAATGGGGTCTTGGATATCACTTAAGGTAAAGAATCCTGGAGAAATGACTAAACAGATAATTTTAAAAAGGTCTGTTATTTCTTTACTCGTATCTGTGTGCCATGCATGACAGTGCTTGAGGCGGTCAGAAGAAGATACTGGGTCCCCTGGAGATGGAGTTTTGGGCAGTTGTGGACTGCCAGGCTTTGGTACTGGGAATGAAACTCTGGTCCCCTGGAAGAGTCTCAAGTGCTGCTGACCACTGAGATCTTTCCAGACCAATTCGTATGCTTTGATAGTAGTACACCAGAGGTGCACATTTCTGAGAGAGAACAGGGCTCTAGCCTTATCTCTGACAAAATGGATTGAGAACTGCTCAGTAAACACCTTTTCTAGTTCCCTGGCTTCTTCTAATCTGTACCATTGTCAACTATAGCAAAATGTCTACATTATAAACCAAAGCTCTATGTTCACCATGGGAATACATTTCCCAGGTTGCCATCTCTGCACTATTTTTAAGAATCCAAGGAAACCAGTATTAGTCGGAACTGAATACAGTTCCAGAGGGCTGAAACTGAGTGTAAGCTAAAAGAATTCTAAAAGACAAAATCCCGACTGATAAGTAAAACAAAAATGTTTTGATCGTCTACCAATTTCTCCATTCACTGCCAAGTGCACTGTTTACTTTCCTTTGGAAATCTCTTTTGTATAATATCACTCCCTCTGTCTGCTCATCTTTATACATTGTACATCACATTAACTGCAGTGACTATGCATTTGGAAGGCAGCCATGTTCATCTCTGTACCACCAATGCCAATCTGAGTGTGTGTGTGTGTGAGTGTGTGTGTGTGTGTGTGTGTGTATTTGTAGTTATTTTGAGTTTGTACATATCCTGTGTATAGAAGATTTTTCAAGCTGCTAGGTTATTTTTATTATTACTCATTTTGCTTGTTTCATAAAGCTAAGAAATGTAATGTTCAAATGACGTGTGTGTTAGCAGTTCAATATGTAATTACTTGTCACGATTTTGTTTTGAAATCCTAGTTTGTTTATGGATGAAACGTGTGATTCAGAGCAGTTAACATCCTTCATCAATCACCACATCCCCGATGCTAAATTAAAAGCAAAAACCAAAGAAAAGCTTGTGTACATTTTGCCACTGGAAAGGACAAGCAGATTTCCAGGTAAAATATATGAATATGATGGAATAAAATTAGAGAAAAACTTTGAATTCTGTCATCATTTTTGTTATTTAATGGACCTACATTTTGTCTCAGTCTTTATTATTCAACAAAAAGTTAGGATGGATATTTGAGTGCATTGGCGTTATTTAGTCATTGAAAGCAATAGCAGGGAGGAGCCATGAAAGAGGACAGAGAAAAACCTAGGAAAGCTTGCATTCTTGAGCAGGGTTCCACAGTGTACAATAGAAGTGTAACACTGCTGGAGGAAAATGAGAGTCAATGTTCTCACAGATACAGCAGTGGAGAGATGTGGGGAAGTTACTCACTCATTTCCCTGATCTATTGTTAGTTAAAGGACATACTCAGGAATATTAACTCTTCATCCTTTTGGCTTGCTCTGAAAATTAACTTAAAATGCATCTAAGATCAGAAAAACAAATCTCACCAGGTAGTTGTTTGGTAAGCAGATTTGCTGTGTCTGGGGATGACGGTAGAGATGAGGATGTGACTGGAAGGTCTTTGGCACAAGTATCTTTGTATTCTCATCTTATTGTATATATATGAATTCATGTTGCAAAGGAACACATAGTTTATTTACATAGCACGGGCTTCCAGACTTCTGGGTAACAGCCACAAGCTATGTTTTTTCTTTTCTTTTCTTTTCTTTTCTTTTTTTTTTTTGTTAGGAATGGATAAAGTTGTAGGGTAGCTGAATGGCTGATGGAACTGAAGAGGTTTTGAATATTTGGTTATTGACGTTGACTTTTATTCTAAGCACATTGAGAAACCACTAAGAGAGATTAATTAGGAGGGAGGTCATGTATGACCAGTACTTCAATTCCTGGCATAACAAAGATCACTCCAGACACAAGTGAACAAAAGCAGACCACAAGAAAGTAGCTATGAAGCTAACTTAGAGGCTGAAAAGGGCTTCTGGTCTACCCCAGCACTGGTAAAGATGCAACTGTGTAGGTGTCTTTAAAACATACTTTGAGATAAAGCTGCAAGGTCTGTCTTAAGGGATGCACACAGCATGGCTTTAGAATTTGGCTTCAATTAGTGAGTAGAAGACAATGGTATTTATCATAAATTAGTGCATAGGATAGTTGCATCATAGTGAGAAGAAAGTATCAGTGCTCTGATTTAGAATTCAACCTAGGATGGCCTCCATACACAGGACACTGGGAATCAGTGGGGCAGGAATCTGAGGATCATGGGTATGGGTATGGAACTGGATTTGTGGGTGGGTAGAACAAGGAAGTTGTCTAGAACTGAAACTTTGAGAGAGAGCAAAGGAGTCATGAAGGATGTAGGAAATGTAAGTTCTACTAAATTTTTCCTCCAAGCTGTATCCACAGCCCAAGTAAATTGTTTTGTTAAAGACCAAAAGAGAAGAAGGAAGTGAATAAAGGGAGAGGAAATAACAAGAAAAAGAAACCAATTTAATGAAGTTAGAAAGGGCGCGTAGCAGAGACACAGGGAGCCAGGGAGGTGGGTGAAGAGAGCGGGGCTGAATATGCAAATACATTGTATGCATATATAATGATTTTCAAAGAAATAAGTGCAAAGATTATATTTACAAATAATAAAAGACTTGTTTATTGAAATTAAAATACAAAGGTCTTGGTAACCTAGAAGAGAGCAGCTTCTATGCAGGGGAATGAACGGCATAAGCTCTCGAGCTGTTTGTAAGATGTGACAGATTAATGTGGACAAGTTTTGGAGACAGACTCATATGCGAAGAGGAATGGGAGGAAGGGATTATTTGCCTTAGTTTGGTGGACATCATAGCATTCTGTCTGATCCAGCAGGTACAGAAGAAAATTATGATGGAAGAGAGAGGAGATCACCTTGGGAAATCTTTGGAGGATAAAGTTCAGAGCATAAGTAAAAGAAGGGGTAGCCTTGGAAGGAGCAGTTGCAAGTCTTACGCACATACACAAAGAAGCCCAAATATAGGCAAAGGCTTGAATGGGTTGCGGTATGGCTGGAAGAAGACTATGGTCTTTATGACTATTTGTATTTCCTCAGAGAAGTCTGTAGGAAAATGAGAGTCCAAGAATATAAGATAGAGCAGGACACATTGAGGATGAAGTTCATCATAGTAATTTCCAAGAAAGTGATTTTCCTTTTAAATTATGACTGAATTGCCAAGATATGATATTTCTGAACAACATTAAATATCATACTTAGACAAATGCTAATGTACTAGAGTTAGTATATTTATGTCATTTTGAAAGTTTACATATTCTTTCTGTTGGCTTAGAGTTCTTCAGTGTTCTCGATAAATATTCTGGCCAGGGCTTGATGAATTATGAAGTTTCCACGTCAACTCTGAATGAAGTCTTCATGAACCTGGAAGGAGATCCAAGTACCAAACAGGGTAAAAGTGTCTGCTTACTTCACAAAAGCAATTAATAAAAGGCCGTGTATCAATTTAACTTTTGTGACTCCTTAAGAAGTGTGACCACTGGAACTGTGGCTTCATTGTTTGACATGGGCTGTTGTGTTTTCTGACCTCATGAGTATGACTAGCCAGAGGTCCATTCTTAAGTGCCGATAAATGACTCTTTGGAAAACTAGCTACCTAGTATTACAGCATTTCTATCTCCTGATGGCAGTGTTTCTTTGAGGCATTTAATGTTCTTTTCTTTCTCTCTTTTTTTTATTAGATATTTTCTTCACTAACATTTCAAATGCTATTCCCAAAGCCCTTCATACCCTCCTCCTGCCCTGCTCCCCAGCCCACCCACTCCCACTTCTTGGGCCTGGCATTCCCCTGTACTGGGGCATACAACCTCCAGAGCATTTAATGTTCTTAATCAGAGGTATGGGGTGCGACCAATTACTTCGTATAAAAATCATTTTTCGCTTGGTAAGAAAGGAGGCCTACATAGAGAAAATTCTTACTAACTTCCAACTAGTTTATTGGGATATAATAACTGTCATTTTTGATTCTTTCCCTTTTACAGGTAGTTTGTTCAATGTAGACAAACACTAGGATATACCCATATCTCATGACTGTGATAATTCTTTCAGTAAATGGTTGACATCATTTTACAGATGAGAAATTCATAGTTAACAGTTAGATAATTATTCAGAAGCCATTCTGCTTATAGCTCACAGGTCTGGGCTGCATAGCTACATTAAATATTTTCAAAGCTGATGATCTTTTCCTTTCAAGTCCAGGTTATTGATACCTTAGTATTAAGTATTAAGCATTGATAACTGCTGATCCCAACGAAGAGGCTTATTTTTTAACTCCTTTGGAATAGTATTACAATTAAACATTTTACCTTTTCAAAGACTGATCATAGCCAAATTACCCCTTTTCTGAATTCTTGTTTTGGTATATATATATATATATATATATATATATATATATATATATATATATATATATATTTAGCAGATATTCTCAGGGAGTATATAGAGATGTGCTATTATGCTATGTTTCATACCATATTTTCAATGTAACTCAATACATTTTTACTAATTTAAAAATTTTTCGTTACATTGCAAATTATAAACTATAACTATATAAAAAGAAAATACTAAAGGTAGTGATGTTATACAAGCTTAATGAGGTATTGGAAATGTCATTTAAATAATTGCTTTGAATAAAAGTATAAAAATAAGATCAGACATATGATAATTTAAGTTTTTTATGGAGGAAAGTTTACAGTGCCTTAGGATATTCATAATATGCATGTGTGTTTATACAGACTTTGAGAAAAGAGAAACAGTAACAGACTCAGAAAGCTTAAATGAAATGGAGGTGGTTTACCCTTCTCTCTCTCAAGTTCAGAAGACTGTGAGCACCATGAGTCTTTGGAGAATGCAAGTCTGTGCTGTAGCGCGGCTTCGCATCTTAAAACTGAAACGAGAGAGAAAAGCATTTTTGATCATGTGAGTATCAGAGTCCTGTAATTTTTAAGATAAAAAAATTTAAACTTTGGGAACATTTAAAAATAAAGCACATTACCTACCATTTCTGCTAGACAAGAGATAAATACAGTAATGGTTTTACTGATAGAGGGATTGCCTGAATATTAATTCTTGATTTGGCTTATGAATACATGCTGTTTGATTTTCCTAATCAGATTAAATAACATTTATTTAACAATGCTTTTTAGTAGTGTGACATGTTGAGGTACTACTTTTAGAATGTCAGCACTTAACATTATTGTGGCTATAAAGTAGAATAAATGTCTAACAAATAGTTGTGGAATATATTACTGAAGAAGCCAATGCCATGGAGTCTTTTGGTAACTTTTCTTTATTGTTTAGTCTACTGCTTCTTGGAATTGCTCTGCTCCCACTGATTATAGAATACACGGCTAACGCTTTGATAGAGTTAAAAACCAACTGGGAATTTAAAACAGACTTGTATTTCCTGTCTCCCGGACAACTCCCTCAGGGTCTGCGAACCAGCCTATTGGTCATCAATAACACAGGTGAACAGAGATCGGCGTTTTAATACAGAAATAAAGCTTTAACTGTTAAGTGGTACAGGAGGGCAGAGGGAAATTTGGCAGAAGAAAAATGTGAATTTATAGAAAGTGACTTGTGAGGAGCAGTGTACAGGCTCCTGATTTGGGAGAGGAGAAGGTTGGTGGGTACATGGGACAAGGGACTTGTCACTGTGCGGTCTGTCCTCTATGCTTTATACTTGGAAGCCACCACACACACACACACACACACACACACACACACACACACACACAGAGAGAGAGAGAGAGAGAGAGAGAGAGAGAGAGAGAGAGAACTACATCTTAGATGAAGACCCTTTAGATCTCTTTACTACCACTAGTTAACATATATTGATTGACAAGCAAAGACGACATGTCTACACTTCATGCTCTTAGTTAAAGTTCAACAAGATTCAGGAAAACTTATTTTCTTAACTCACAACTGCTTAAATAACTCTAAAGAAAAGCTTCTATGTTTCTTTCGAGGATATCAGGACATTGAGGAGAGTAGTAGCCTTTATGCAGAGGCGGGTTGATATCCAAGGAGGTCTCCCTTTCCTGAGGAGAAAGGGAGGAGAGGTGGATGAGAGGGTGAGAGGGATGACTTGGAGGAGAGGAGGAAGGGAAAGCTGTAATCAGGATGTAGAGTAAATAAATGAATAGTTAATTAACCCCCCCCCCCATACACACACCATCTTTTATAAATGAGGGATGTTCACAGAGGTGACTATAGTCGCTATCTCTTTGTGTGGAATGCAGAGGGCCCCTGACCTTTTTGCTCCAGCTCTTCCTGGATAATACCACCCTTGATTGTGTCTCAGAGCAGGATAACTCAGTTATCCACTTGAGTTTTGATGTTGTAGAAACTGGTTGATTATCACATCTTTTTCTCCTGTATGCAACAGGCTGTGAGTTTCTCTCGGTTTTATTTCTCTGTTATCTAATTCCACACATTTTCTTCTTTTAGAATACATAAAAATTTTTGATTTGATGGTGACATCTTTTTTTATTTCCCAAGAAAAAATATACTATGCAATCCAGATGCAAACAAGGAACACATGAATTATATATGCATTTTAATATGTATTTATTTGTTAATAATACGAAAAAGAGGAAAATGTAGTATTTCCCATATTAATTTTTCAAAAATTATCAATTTATACACATTTAAAAGGAAAAGTTATACCTTAGGTGGAATTATTATGATAATTTATCATAATTTAAGATTTACTAAATAGCAGATGGATGAGTGACTGATTTATCTTTTTTAGGCCAATAGTGGTATTATGTTATTCATGAAGTATGCTCATAGTATGCTAGGAATACTTTATATTGCTCAAGAATTTTTCTTTACTTCCTTTTATATTGCCCTCTGTTATCAAAATCATACCAGAATCAAATATTGAAGATTTCATACAGTCACTGAAGCATCAAAACATAGTTTTGGAAGTAGATGACTTTGAAAACAGAAATGCTACCGACAGCCTTTCCTACAACGGAGCTATTATAGTTTCTGGAAGACAAAAGGTATGTTTTTCTCTCAGTTTTTATATTTGTAACTACACATACTCAAACACAATATCAAAGGTCTACACTTTAATTGTTTTAAAACTATAGAAAAGTAATATATAATAATTCAGCAAAACATGTGAGTCCACACTGAATCGACATTTTGGTGAAACATTTTCTATCTTTGTTTTAGATTAAGTAATTTTGCATTCAAAGGGAATGGGTACGTTGGTTAAACTAAATAACTTATTAAACCATAGTCACCAATTAATGTAATTATGAATTTATCTGCTCTTATCTAAGTCAAGTGAGCAATGTTTTATATATTGAGGAAATACATTAAATACTGTAATATCCACATGAAATCTAAAATAGAAAACTATTCTCCATGCACTTTAAATTGAGTATAAGTCATAAGGGAATCTATCAAGGAGCACATCTGTTGCAAATTCACCATAATTATATGACAGATTTGCATTCAGTAAAGAGACAAAATTAATCAAAAGTTTGTCTTTCTTCCCTGCTACATGAGGAACAAAGCAACCCCAGAAACCTAAAAGGTGCCTCTTTTAATGTATCATAAATGTTTACATGTATTTTAAAACACATAATATTTAATATATTGTAAAAAAAGTCATCATTTTAATGTCAACTTTGGGAAACTCCTTGTTTGACAGATGCTTGGTGTATCTTGTGTATTTACTGCACAAACTATTGATAGCATCCCCATTAAAACAATACTGACTTTCGCCGGGCGTGGTGGCGCACGCCTTTAATCCCAGCACTCGGGAGGCAGAGGCAGGCGGATTTCTGAGTTCGAGGCCAGCCTGGTCTACAAAGTGAGTTCCAGGACAGCCAGGGCTATACAGAGAAACCCTGTCTCTAAACAAACAAACAAACAAACAAAAAACAACAAAAAACAATACTGACTTTTAATGATGACCATATGCATATTTTCATAAACATTAAGTATTAACATTATCTTCAAAATTGTAAAGGTTCTATGGCAATGTAACCATGAAAATCTCTTGTATTCCATGTTTATTTCCTATCTGCTTGCTCACCATAAATTGACAATATTTATGGGCAGCTTTTAAACTCTACAAACAGAAGTTTCCTCCTTATCAAAAGAGGGGTGAAGTGAGACAAAAACTGATTACACTAGTAGCATTTAGTATTAAGTAGATTTTGGCTCAGTCCTATTCACTATATAAGGACCTAATATAGAGTCTCACTCAAACTGTGTATGAACCCATTTAGACTTCTACTTTATGGGTGAGAAAACAAAGGCTCAGAAAACTAGTTAACTTGAAAATCAACACACAGCTAGAATTGGACTTTTATAAGTGTGTTTGTGTGTGTGTATGTGTGTGCGCGCACGCATGCACGAGGTTCCTTTATTTTTCGAAGCTTTTTATCTCACTTGTTTTTGTTGTCTCTTTTTTTTTCTATAAGGATTACAGATTTTCAGCCGTGTGTAACACCAAGAGGCTACACTGCTTTCCTATATTAATGAATGTCATCAGCAATGGGCTCCTCCATATGTTCAACCACACACAGTATATTAGGATTAAGGAAGACATATTCTCACCAGTAAGTATTATATCCATTGATCCCGAACAATTAAAAATATGGTGGCTTACGTTACTCACATTTGATTGTTGACCCTAAGGACAGTTAATGTGTTCTCAGAGTTGTATGCTGTCTGATTCTTGCCTTCAACCACTCAGCTTGTTTGCATTGCAAGAGAGATGAGAGAGAGAGAGAAAGAGAGAGAGAGAGAGAGAGAGAGAGAGAGAGAGAGAGAGAGAGAGAGAAAGAGACTGCAATTTCACAATCCTGGCTTTAGGAAGTTTCTAGAAGGGAGGCATTGGTGAAAAACAGAAGTACAGAGAAAACGCCACCATACTTTAGAGTCACTCTATCTCCTTTTTTGTTAACCCACCCCACAAATGGCAATGATTTCCCATTTCTGTGCTTTGAGAAAATTTCAGTTTTTTTTTTTGACAATTTCATTTGTGTATAGTGATTGTATTCACTTTAATTACCCCTTCTTACTCCTTTTCCACCCCTGTGGGTGGACTCAACCCCCACACCAGTGTGTGGGTGCTCTGCAGGAAGATGCAGCTACCATATGCTTGTGATTGCAGTGACTTGGGACATCCTGGAGACAGGATTTCATTGTGCTTCTCTGCTTTCTCTGTATGTCAGTCTATCCACCCCTGCTTCTGTGGTTATTCCCTTGGCTTTGGATGGGATGACATAGGTGTCTTCTTTAGGTTTGAGTATTCAATAACCACTTATTCTCAGTCAGTACTGTGACCAATCCGGGAGTCTTTGCAGCAGTTATCACCCTCTGCTACACACACACACACACACACACACACACACACACACACACACGCACACAAAACTGAGATCAGCATTAGTCTGTGGGACTAAACATAATGGTTAGGAGGCATTATGGCTCCATGTATATTTATTGATACATCAATAGTACACTCCATCCCCCGTAGGTACTGTGACTTCACAGGTACAGGTTTTTGACCAGATTTACAGTAACGGTCACCCATTATCTTCCATGGAGAAGATCTCAAATGTAGTTGCAAAGCCATTGGCTCTTCCTTTAATGGTCTTGGCACCATTGCCAACATAAAGAAATACAGGCAACTAAGGAGTGTTGAGAACAGGAGATATAGTCTTCCCCAGGGAAGAGCACGCTAGTTGATTATCCAATACCAAATGGTCAGCCCTGAAAACCAATACATATAAATAGCATTATATAGACTGGCCAGGTTGTATTTATGCTTTGAAGGATACATATATGCCTGTACACATACATGAACATAACAACAATTATAAAAAAGAGGCCATGAGTTTGAAAGAGAGCCAGGAAGAATGGACGGAAGGAAGAGTTTGGAGGGAGGAAAGGGAAGGGGGAAATGGTATAATCATGTTATAATCTCAGAACATAAAAGAAATATTACAAAAATGCTAGAGAGATTAGGAATATAAGCAACATATATGCAGAATAAGACCCATTTATGACAAACCCATAGTCAACATTATGCCAAATGGAGAAGAACTCAGAATGGTCTCATTAAAATCAGGAACAAGGCAAGGGTGTGCCCACTTTCTCCATTCTTACTTAATATCATGCTTCATCTTGTAGCTAGAACACTAAAGCCATAGAAACAAATAAGAGATACAAATAGGGAAGGAAGAAATCAGTTTTCTTATTTAAAGATGATTTGATTTTTGTATATAAGAGGCCCTAAAGACTTCAACACCTGGCCAGTGACATGACTTCATGGGAAGGCAAAAGGTCTTGCAATAAAAACCCCATGACATGAGTTTGATTCCCAGCATTTACATAAAGGTGGAAGGAGAAAAGTATCCACAGTTATACTCTGCTGATGTGACTCACATGCACTCATGCAGACACATTACACACAAATAATAAAAACACTAGTAATAAAACAAGTGTGTAAAGAAGACTGTGCTATGAACTTGTAGTACTAATAAACACTTCATCAAAGAATCAGGAGGCACAGTTAACATTCAAATCAGTAGTCTTCCTAAATACACACTGGAAAGGATGAAGGAAATGCGCGCTGGACAGATGGCTCAGTGATTGGGGGCACTCACTGCTCTTCCAGACTTCTGCAGTTCACATCCCAGCACCCACACAGTGTCTTACTGTAGTGGGATTAGATGTCCTCTTCTGTTGAATCAATATACATACAGAAAAGGAACCATATACATAGAATAGATAAATAACTATTTCTTTTTAAAATACATTTTTTTGAGACAGTATTTTTCTGTCTGACAGACATGGCTTGGACCTTATTCTATAGATCAGGCTGGCCTCAGACTCACAGAGACTTGCCTGCCTCTGTTCCCTGATTGCTTGGATTAAAGGTATGTGCCACCACCACCCAGCTAATAATTCTTAAAAAGCATAAAATGAAATAAACCTAACCAAGGAAGCAAAATACCTCTACAATAAAAGCTTAAAATATTGAAGAAAGAATCAGTTTTATCTAGTGGCAAGTTCCCTGACTGATCAACTTTAAACACATCCACATAGGAACAGCATCAAATGCTAATGTATTCATAGGCTTAATATATACAGTAGGCTATATATATATATATATATATATATATATATATATATATATATATACACACACACATATAGATGTGTGGTGTATATGTAGGTATAACTTTAATTAGAAAGAAGGTAATGGATTTGAGATGGAGTCAGAGGACAGGACATGAGAGGAGCTGGAGATGTTGAGAGATGAGTGAAAATGTAAAACTCTTCAACCCCTTCCTCATTTAGCTTAAATAAACTAAGGTAGACACTAGAAAATGGGAAGATACTCTTTCCCTATAGGTTTACTTGGAGAACTAGTACTATGAATATGGCCATCCTACCTAAAGTAATCATAAGATTCAACACAATCTAAGCTAAATTCTATTATCCCTCTTAGGAGAAACAGTAAAATAACCTTAAAAGTCATATGGAAACACAAAAGATCCCACATAGTCAAAGTGATTATGAGCAAAATTAGTTACTGCCAGAGGTTTGACTATACCTGATTTCAAGTTACACTACAGAGCATTAGTAATAAAAATAACATGGTCTTGTAGCACAAAAACTGATATCAGTGGATAGAGGGTCTAGATACAAAATAATACAACTTCAACCATATGATTTTGACAAATACATCAAGAAGTCACACTGCTGAAAAGATAGCATTTTTGGAAAACAGTGTGGAGTAGCCTGACTATCTGCATGAATAAGAATGAAACTAGTCTCTCTGCCTTAAAACCAGCCCGGACAGATGAATGATCTCAAGATAAAGCCCAAAGCCCCTAAGGTAGGCTGCACTACTAGATGCAGACATAAGTGGGGCCTTTCTTTGTAGGACTCAGTTATGCAGGAATTAAGACTAACAAACAACAAACAGATCCGCACACAATTCAAGAGCATCCGTTCACAGCATTTTCCCACATCATTGTTTTTGTGGTATAGACGTCGCCTATGCAACCACTTGATGATCATTTCCTCCTTATTTCAAGTGTTTGTGGTGGTTATCATTTTCTGATGGAGAAGAGAAATATTTAAAAGGGACTACAGATGTTTCTTATCAGAAGCAAGATTAAAAATGAAGGAGTCCCAGGGAATCTTGGTTAATGAAAATGTGTCAAAATAGCTTCCACTGAATCAACAGTGCTGGGAGTACATGCTAGTATAGATTTTCTGCAGATAATGGAAATAGTGATGGAATATACCTAGTGGGTCAATGATGAACATATACTCATATATGGATATACTCACATATACCTATATAATATATACACATATATACATTATACATACTATATGTATACATAATACATTATATAGTATATGTGTATGCATTATATATTTATATACACATATAACATAAATGTACATAATAACACATATGTATATAATATATGTATATATACATTATATTTATGTGTGTTTATATACATGTGTGTTCATACATGTGAGCTAAAGTACTGTATACATGGCCATGTTATCAGGGAGGACACGGAATGATTCAAGAAGTAAGAATTTAAGGGAACTCTTTGAAACTTAAGTCCAGGGGTTGGAGAACGTAGCTTGGAGGCACATAACTTACCTAGCATGTTGAAAGCTCTGCTGAGTTGGATCCCTAGAATCTCAAGGGAACAAAGGAAAAGTGTCCAGAAGAGACAGTTAACAGCTGGATTTCATTTAAAAACAGATGTATTTATTTTACATGTATAGGTAATATTTTCTCTGCATGTATGTCTGCATTTCTGAATTTAATGTGCATGTGATGCCCTAGAAGCTAGAAGATGGTATGGGATCCCATGGAAGAGTCAGTTGTGAGCTCTGTGTAGGTGCTGAGAGCGGAACCCGGGCTCTCTGCAAGAGTAGCAGACACTCTTTACTGTGGAGACATCTCCCTAGCAATCTTCCCCTTGATTTTTAAAATTTATCTTATTAATAGTTTGCTCAGAATTCAGAATTTCTTCATCTAAGGGAGGAGGAACATTGTATCCACCAAACGCCAATTTAATGCTTCTCTTAATTCTTCTCTGCTTCTGGCATCTACCGTCTTGCTTACTGTTTCTGGGAATCCGACTATTTTACATACCTCATGCAATGGAAGCACACAATATTTGTACCCTTTGCCTGGTTTGTTTCACTTTGTATTAGATATTCCAAGACGGATTAATCCCAAAGCATTTGACACGATTTTCTTCCTTTTAAAGTTGAATAATGCTCATTATGCATATATGTATGTATTTAGTTTTGTTTCTTCACACACCTACCAATGGCATTTATTTCTGCCTCATGGTAATTGTTATGATGCTATTAACTTGGCTATCTAGATATCTCTTCAAAAGCCCTCTGCTTGTTCTTTTGGATATATAATCCGAAGTAGGTCCTAGAATATTCTCAGCTTCTTTTATGTTTTGGGCTGAAGTCTCGTGATATATGATAAGTATAGTTTTCACTTTAATAGATGATACTCTGATATTCCACTAAAATCCCTTTTGTATTTGCAGTTCATCGTGCTAGTCTGGACTGGGATACAGGAAGCTTGCCTGTTCATACTGTGTGTTATATGCAGCGTCTCTCCATATATTGCCATGAGCAGCGTCAGTGATTATAAAGTAAGAAAGTGTGGGTAGGGGATACTAATAATTTCAATGATTGTATTTTTTTTTTTTTTTTGGTTTTTTCAAGACAGGGTTTCTCTGTATAGCCCTGGCTGTCCTGGAACTCACTCTGTAGACCAGGCTGGCCTCGAACTCAGAAATCTGCCTGCCTCTGCCTCCCAAGTGCTAGGATTAAAGGCATGAGCTTAGGTTTTTTAAGATAAGCAAATAAAGTGAATTTATATCTTCATTATGACAAGACCCACTAGCCCAGCATTTGGCACACATGAAGAAGTCGGTCAGAAATCTATGATTTAAGTTGAATATTGATACCCATCTTTTAAATGCCGTATGTATCAAAGAACAGATTAACATCCAATGGGATTTTCATACATTGACTATCCCCACTTTCTGTTTCACAATAACAAGTGCTTGGGAACATAACACGGAATCCTTCCCAGGGATCAGGGATTACTAAGAGCATTAGGTCCACTGCTAACAAACAGGCAACAATGATTCCAACAGGAGAGGGTTCTGTTCCTAAAGCAAGAACGTTGGTGTGTGCAATAGGTTAATGAAATAAATGCTGTGTAACAGCTTGCTCTCTGACAGCCCAGGGTCACAGGATTGGCAGCAAAAGAGATTGGTAGCTTTCACAGTTAAGCAGCTTTTTTTTTTTAATAGGTGTTGCAAATTTCCTCTTAACCCAGATGGCTCCCAAATAATCGTGACTGGATTATTATACTTATTTAACAAGCTTTAAGGGCACAACAACTAAGCAATATCATTCTATTTTAATCCTCTAAGCCCATCTGGCTACCTCCCAGTCAAAGTCCTAGTGACACTTGCCTTTTAGTACTGATCTGGCCCTCTGGTCTCCAGGTGTCTTCTCATGTTCTTGCCTGGACTCTCCCGGTGGCGAATCCCTTTCCTTTCTCTTCTTCCCCTTCCCCTGGATGGGAGGAAGTCCATCCCTAGTTTCTCTCTGACCAGTCATTGGCTGAGCAGCTTCTTTATGGACCATTGAGGGAACAGTTGGGGAGCAATGTTTACACAACACTGAGACATGAGAATCTCAGAATAAGGATTGCAACCAGGCACAGGGCACAGAAACCAGCATTTGAATAATCAGGGTATGGTTGGAAAGGGCTAATTGGTCTTGACGTCAAGTGAGCAGGTAAAGGGCTTATTGGTTATAATACAACAACTAATTATCACGTGGGCAGGAAGCCAGAGTGGACCTGTGTGCTGGGTTACACAACCTTGCAGAAACTCTGTACAAGGTCACTTTTCAGTGACCTGTGCTCAGGGACACTCTCCAGACAAAGATAGGCAGAGACAAGGAAGCCCCACTAAGAAAGGGAGTCTCCCATTTTGTGCCGAGATCAGAAAGGCATCCAGTCATGGGGCACTGCTACCTTAATAGTAGCGTTCCCTAACATCCTTAAGGTGATCAGACTAGTAAAATAATAATCTCTAAAGAATTACACTTTTCCTAGAAATCATCTTAGGAGAGGGGAAAGGCTGAAGTTTGATTCCAGACAGAAAGCGTCTTTTCCCCTAGACAGAGATTTCACATAGTTTTTACAACTGTACCATACCACCTTGCTGAAGAGGTAGAGCTGAGACTATGGTGGGTCCATAATGGCCGACACCTTCACTGTTCCTGCTTAGTTATGCATACCACTTGCCCTCTTTGGAAACTTAAACCTCATGTCAATATCCCGGACTAGACCTTTTTTTTTTTTTTTTTTTTTTTTTTTTTTTTATCAGTTTCTTGTCTTTGTGATGTGACTGCTTTGAAAAAATCCCTATTCTCTGCCTTTTGATACTCCTTGTCCCTTTGGTTGGCACATTAGGGTGGACTGCTAGCCCTAGCTTACTGGGGCAGCCAGAGCCCAGCCTCTGACCCTAAAAAAATGTTCAAAAACAGCTCTTGACATTTCTGAAGATGAACACTCACTTCATGATTTAAAATGACAGAATTCCATCAACCACACCTCAGTTTGACACACATGGAGGAAAGAAAAAAAGATTAAAAGGCTTGGTTATCTGCTGTTATCTAAGGTAATTAACTGGAGGAACTATTTAAGTCCCAGTAGCTCTTGGAATGGGAGAGGGTAGTTTCTCAAAAAGAATTTGGGGTATTATCTTACCTTAAAGATAGAAAATGGATACTAGAGCAAATGCAGACATTTGACACAATTTGGCATGAATTTGATATGATTTTCCAAGATTCAAAATTCAAGTACTTTCTAAGACAATGCCTGAGAGTGGAGCTAAGAATAAATTCAATCCCACAGGCTTGATATGAGTACTAAATTATATAATATACTTTTAAAAAGAATAACGCTTCTGGTAGGAATAAAGTTTGACAAAACCCTATTATTCGAAGATTATCATTTACTCTGTCAAATTCGATCACTAGGATGTTGTCATCATATCTTTCACAGTGTTAGAAAAGTGATTCTAAAATTCATATAAATTACAAAAGACTGAACACTCAGAGCAACCCTATTGCTTTTTAAACAAAACCCCAAACGTTCAGTTTACCAAACGAAGATGCAGAAGCCAAACTCTGTGGTGAAAGCTACCTAGCTCAGAGACGCAGAGACAGCACCCAGCTGACCTTCCTACTGCATCAGTATCCCAAAAGAAAAGAGTTCTTTTTTCTGCTTCATACTGTCTTAAATATCCTTCAACCCAAAGACCCTCCTTTCTCTTTCCTAGGCTTTCTCCCTGTCACCTGGCTGCTCTTTTGTCACTTTACCTATGGCTGACTTTATTTAATCCTGTTTATAGGAAGCTTGTTGAATTAATGGTTTGTTCTAGGGCTGAGCCATGCCACAACAATGTGTTTCAGGTTCACAATCTTGGGGTTTTTACAATGTGATCAAATATGCTGCAACACAACCCTCAGGAGAAAGAACCGTGCCAGAGGGGTTGGGACATAGCTCAAGCTAGCATGCAGACAGCCAAGGGTTTGATCCCCAGTCCTGATACACCAGGCAGAATGGCCATGCCTTTAATCCTAGCATTTGGGAGATGGAAACAAGATCAGAAGTTCAAGGTCATCCTTTATGCATAATGCCCGGGCAGCCTCCACTACATAAGAGACTATCGTGCCCCCCCCCCAAAAAAAAACCCCACAAAACAAAAACCAACCAAACAAAACCACCTTGCAGTTTAACTGAACTGATGTCCGTCCTGTATTTTCTCATCAGAAAAAAGCTGATTCCCAGCTGTGGATCTCTGGCCTCTACCCTTCCGCTTACTGGTGTGGGCAGGCGGTAGTGGACATTAGCCTCTTCAGCGGAATGCTTCTCACAAGCTACTTCACGTCATACACGTCAAAACTGTTGAACATTGACATGACAAGCGAAATTGTGTTCGCTTTAGTAAGTAATATGGCGCCGATCAAATTCTGCAGAGTAACTAAAAATAAATTGCAGTGGTAATGGTGGTCCTCCATGTATTTGAGAATGTTGGATAAACTTAACAACGTTCAGATTACCAGTATGATACAATATTTTTAAATATATGTAAATTTAAAAATCTCCCCCAGAGGTTCCATTTTAACTGGCATTGTCTGAATTGTCCCTAGATTGTCCTTGCACTTGGCTGTGCAGCGTCTCTTGTCTTCTTGACGTATGTGATATCATTTGTTTTTGGCAAAAGGAGGAAAAACAGCTGCCTCTGGTCAATTTGCTTCTTTATTGTAAGTATGAACGCTATTAAGCGCAGTCGTTTGTTGTCTTGGGCAGTGGGAAAAATGTAAAATGTAGATTAAATTTAAAGACTCAAATCCAGTGTGCCAACTTTTTAAAAGCTGATAGAACACCACAACACTGCAAAAGCCAACTTCATGTTTCAACAAAATTTACTAAGCTTCCCAGTGGGCCATTTAAAGTTATGCATGTAAACTACACATGAAACATCACTTTTCAGATTTGAATTCTATTCCAAAGGCATCTCATGCATATACAATTATCCCACAAGTCCAGTAAAGCCTGAACTTCAAATGATTATTGTTCTCAAAGATTTCAGATTAAAATTACCCTGAAGAAAGGACCTGGAAATGTAACTTGTACTAGTAAGCCAGTTGTTTCAGAAGGATTCCTGTATAGCACTTTGAATGGAGTTCAGCTGAGAACTTTAGAAAGGACTCAGAGTTTAAGAGGTACTGTTGAGTTTTCAGAGCCATCAGAACAAAGGGACTCCCTTCAATACAAAAAGGAGAAATGGCTTTCTAAGTGGTCCTGAGAAGCAGGGGGAGCCAACTTTTTGCATTGCAACATGCTGTTGTCATCTGCAAATTTGTTGGGCTACTCTCATAGCTGTCCTGGGATGCATGTGGCCTGCCAATCACAGTTTGGGCATGAAAGACTGACCTGGAAAGTCTATCCTAACCTCAGCTGTGAGAATTCCAAATACCAATTTTATTTCTTATGTCAAATAACTTATTAATATCCACATCTACTTCATAGACATAAATATGAAAATGGGATATCTATCTATCTATCTATCTATCATCTATCTATCTATCTATCTATCTATCATCTATCTATCATCTATCTATTTATCATCTATCTATCTATCTTGGAGATATATATATATATATTTGTATATATACATATATATATTTGTGTATATATATATATATATATATATATATATATATATATATATATATATCCAAGTAGTGAAGACCTGGAGCACTATTCATGCTGCCTTTAAGCTGATATTCCTAAGACATGATTGGACGACTTATCGTCCATACTGTACCTCTAAATTTTTTGGAATGGGAGTCCTGAAACTATGAGAGACACCAAACTGAAGACCATCTGTAAGAAAATGTACTTGTCTGACACCACCCACTGACTTCTACAGAAAGTGGGTGGACACAGCTGGCTTCTGTCCCTTATTCATATTTAGCAGTAATATTTTGTGACTCTGGGTGGGATTTGGCTGCTTTTAACAGTAGCACTCATTACTCTTACCTTCATCTTCACAATCTATTCTAAGTAGAGAAACTACATAAAGTACTAGAGAGTACCATATTTGAGGCTAGCCACGAGAATCTGTGAGTCGGCCACTTGAAGACAATTTTGATTAGTTAACAGAATGGCTGACATTTTCCAGTTAGCCCCCAATACTGACTATGCAGAACAGATAACATTAGTGAAAATCTTACTGTAACTCATAAAGTCTTTACTTCAGTGAATACTCTTTCATATGTCTAGCAGAGGTGAGCCACGAAACAACCCTGATTCCTTAGGTTTCAACTCTGAATGAATTATTTCTTGGAACTAATGGTTAAGTATTTCAGGGATAAGGTCAATATGGCTGTTGACAAGTGTTACTATCAGCCTTGAAGAGGGTAGAGATGATCGAGTCAATGCCCTCAAAGGTTCTCTTTCAGCTACTTTACCTTCAGGTTCAAGGAACTGCCATCCTGGAATAATACTTTCTTCTGTAGCTCTTTTCTCTACTTTTGTTGTCTTTACAAAGGAATCACAAAAGATTTGGGCAAAATGCTCATCTGGCTTAGCACTTTTGCTATATGTTAAGTGCGCTCGGCTTGTAGATTCTTTTTTAACAACCATAATTTCACTAACACTCTGAGTAGTTAGCTGAGTTTCTACCACCAGACACTGTATCTGCCTTGTCATCTTTTTACTCTGATGATAATCCATTTTGCTTTGAGGCTACAGAATCCCATGTATCTGTTTATTTTACTTTTGTTTCTTGTAACTTTGATGGTCATATACCTAAAGACAACGAGTTAATAGGCAGACTGTATAAGGAACTAAAATAATTTACCAACAGGAACAAATGGTCCAATTAAAAATGAACAAGTGATCTGAGTAGATACTCAGAAACAAAATGAGAATAGATAGCAAATCTATTTTGAAATCTATTTCCCGTCAGGAAAATGCAAGTGTTATATCATTTATTTTGTGTAAAAGAACACACAGGAGTAACACGTTGGCAAGCACACAGAGTGAAAAGAAAGCCCGTGCATGGCTTTGGATGGGATGTAAGTCAATAAATACATCCAGAACAGAGGACAGCCTTGAGGTTCCTCACTTCTGGCTGGGAATATTAAGATGATTAAATCAGCGTACCACAGAGAATGCTACATTGCATCTTTACTGTTTCACTGTTCGCAATAACAAACAAGTGGCTTCGCTTTTAAGTGACAATTGGCAGATGGCTATGTAGAGAGATTGCCACATTAAAAAAATGCAAGGATATATTAACATGTAGCCATAGATTGCATTACTGTCCTTTTCAGAAAAATGGGCAGAACTTGAAGGCATGATCCTGGGTGAAACCTGATATAAAATTACAGACAGCACATGTTCTTCCTCTGACATGAAAGCTAAAGAAAGCGCTTATAGTCATAGGATAGTGATTATTACAAAGTGCTATAGTCATAGGATAGTGATTATTACAAAGTGCTTATAGTCATAGGATAGTGATTATTACAAAGAGCTTATAGTCATAGGATAGTGATTATTACAAAGCGCTTATACTCATAGGATAGTGATTATTACAAAGTGCTTATAGTCATAGGATAGTGATTATTACAAAGTGCTTATA